>WSTK01000641.1:0-18833 GCA_019616945.1 Ceratobasidium sp. 414
AATTCAGAATTCGGAGGTGTATTCATTTGCGGACCAGGTTTGTACCAGTTTCTGAATGTTTTTGGTGGCCCTTTCTCACTTGATTGGGTCTCCGAAGGCCAGGAGGAAAGCTTTCTTGAAGTTAACCCACGACGCTATGGTCTCGTGTTCAGTTTCCTCCAAGACTTTCTTGAGTAGGGGTTTCGCCCATCGCGAGGCTGGTCCTTCTTTCATGTTTGATAGGGTAGTGGAGATTTTCTTGGAGTCATGGAAGGCCCTGGGATATTCGAGGAAGTAGAGTTCCATCTTCATTAGGAAGTTTTCTGCTTCGCTGTCTCGTTTATTTCCTTTGAAGGGCTCAGGTTTCTTGGTTTTAGCTCCTTTTGGAATTTGTTCTTCCTCAGGGGAGCGGGGCCTATTTGTCCTGTCCCGTCTCGGTCGTTGTGGGGTTCTAGAGCGAGAGCAGCAGGTGTCGGGTGACCCGGGAGGGCTTGGCAATTGTTGTGGGTGGCGAATGTTTCGTTTGGTGGATTGGTCCAGAGGAGGTTCACTGAAGGGTACGTTGTCTATTTTCTGGGTGAGTCGATCCTCCAACTGGTCGATCCTCCTGTCGAGTGCTTGTATGAGTTCTCGGGTTAGTTCCCCATCTTTCCTTAGCTCGGTTACAGCTTCTGTGATGGTCCTGAGAACTGTATTGGTCCCTCATTGTAGATCATTTACCCATGTTGGTACTTCCTGGAGGGTGTTTCGAATGGCTGTTGCCTGGGTTTGGATCTGAGCGTTTTCTTGGCTGGTTTGGTGGCTGTTGCTGGTGGCTTGTGCTGCTTCTACTTGAATTCATTGCACAAGTTGGGCCAGTTCTGTTGTTCCGGCATTGACGGTTGTTTGTTGGTTCTGGATTTCCTCGATGCTTTGCGTGATGGTTTTGATGTGTCTTCCGTTTAAGATTTGGTTGGTGACCTCGGGTAACAAGGGTCGTAGGGTGGCTTGCATTAGTGCAATAAATCTTCAGTAGTCAGGGTCGGCTTCTAGGGTAGCTATATCAAATTCAGGTTGTCAGCAGGCTGGTGCCCTGTACAGTGGCGGGACGATCTCTGGGACCTCCGAAAGGTTGGGCTCAGGGTCAGTGGGAAGATGTATGGTTGGTTGAGGCTGAGTCGGTACTGGCTCGCGTTCATCCTCGCTATCACTGAGGGTGAGAATTCTCGGTTGTTCTTGAGGAAGGGGTTCCTCTGGTCTTCGTGGCATGACTGTTGGTGTATTTCGACGAGATTGGATTGGGAGATGTATTCCCATGAGACGGTTATATTGCATTTCTTCTCCTTCCGGGATGAGGATGGATCCCATGCCCACTGCCATTTCCTGTTCTGGTCCAACACTGGGTCCAGCCGAGGGTTGTTCAATGTGGACAGTTTGGTCATCTTCTTTGGGTAATCCCCCTGGCATTGATCGTTGTGAGGATCTAGAAGTTCTTCCAGTGTCGACAATGTCTTGCTCGGTGGGTGTGGTGGGTGTTGATCCTCGCACACCTGTGAATGTTCTCTCAACAGCTGCTCGGATTCTTGATTGGTATTGTGTTCTGACATGTTGGCTTCAATCTCTTTGGGAGAGAGGATAGCCACGGGGTTAGCTCCAGGTTTGCCATAAAGCTTGCTTCACAATTTCACGACTTGTCAGGATGTGAGTTTGACGTTGGTTGTATTTGGCGAAAATGGAAATGTATGTCCCTTTGAGGAGAAAGAGGCTTAATCACGTGTTCTTGTTTATTGGTGGCGAGCGGATGAAACCAAGATAGACATGTGCACGTGTGTTATATTCAAGTGGTGTTGAGCCACGAGATATGGCGACTTGATGAGAAGGCAAGGGTATGCCAGATGATGGAGACTTGGGAGGAGTAAACAAGTAGGGTTCCTAGAACTCCTAACGAGTAGAACAGTGTATGAGAGAGAGTTGCAGCAAGGAGACAAGCTTCCAGAGTGAAGTCCTGAGAGGGACTCTAGGTGGGTAGAGACAACAAGGTGAAGCAAGCTGGAGTATCCAGGCTTGTGCACTGCTGTATTTGTACTATGTACAGGAGTGCGAGTCATACAGTGTGAATGGCAGAGGCTGCGCATCAGCATGAGACGCGTGTACACAGAGTCATACTGTGCAGCCGAAGCTAACACATACACCGAGTCAGAGTCCAAGAAGCTGAGAAGGGCACACGCTGCCTAAAGCCAGTGGAAAGGAGACCGAGCCACGAGAAAAGTTGGGGGTGAGTCTGCAAACTCCCGACATTCACACTGGTGCTACTGGGTGATTGTTCCTGCAGTGTTGCTGCCCACCATGCCCTGCCTCGCCTTATGTGTTGGTGTATTAGGGCTATGCCTGATTATCCCACCTGTTTCCTGTATTGTTGTTAGCATGTAAATCCATTGTTATGTTATTGACACATCAGAAAGTACATTCAACCTGGTGGGCTCATGGGTGTGCAGGAATGCATGGGAATGAGTGGGAATTACAGCACTTGAGCTGCCAGTTTACATGGGATTCAGCCAGGAGTCCCACACATTTTGTCCATCCCTGCGCCTGCATCACTGGTATATGCTGGTATATACCAGCGGAATCTGGCGAATTCCGGATGCCAGAATCTGGCACGACAGCCTTAGGTGAGCCAGGGGACGATCAGTCATCTAAGCCCCTAGCATGGGTGACGGGGCCTGCCCCTCCTCAAAGAACTTGGCCAAGGCAGCCTGGTGGGTGGCCTCCTCCATCAGCTCTGTGGGCGCTGCCAGGATGTCAGCCAAGGGAAGGGGGGTCAGACTAAGGGACTAAGGGCAAAAGGGAGACTCACTGGGGGGAGTGCCAACAAGGCTCCATGCACCCACACCACCTTCAAAATCAGCAAGCATGGCGTTGCACACCTAGTTGTAGTAGGGGCAGTACTCTCCCAAAGGGAGCGACCAGCAGGTACAGTTAAGAGGATTATAGTTAAGGGAGATGGTGTGCATGTTGGCAGGCTGCCTGGAGACCCCCCAGGAACAGAGGGAAATATAGTACCAACCCTGGAAGAAGCCAAACAGGTGCAAGGAAAACAATGAACCAGTCACATGACAGCCAGTCAAAATCAGGTGACCAGATCCTAACACCAACAAACCAAACAATGGACCAGTCACATGAACTACACAAGGAATACAACATAAATCTAAGAAGGAAGAAGGGGTCTCAACACAAATGGAGGAGTTCAGGAGCGACCTATGGGTCCTGGATCAAGGGCAGGGAGTGCGAAAGCTGGATGTCAAGGTGCAGGTATTCAAGTTCATGGGGTTCAGGGATAACTCTAGGGCATACCACTACTGGAGTCCAGATATTAGGCAAGTCCTTCAGCCAAGGAATGTGGTTTTTGCTGCTGGCGTTAGGCAGGAGCAGATTGGGGAGGATGAGGATGAGGATGAGGATGATCTACATGTTGGAGGGGGAGCAGGTCCTCAACTGCCTGTTTCATCAGTCCAACCTGTGAAGATGGAATGCCCCTTGATGCCACCTGCTAACAGGAAGACCAAGGAGCCTGCAAGACCACCACCACCCAAAGCCCAGAAGGTCATACAACCTGCACCACCCAAGAAATGTTGTGAGCTGTTGCTAGCATAACTAGCCCCCAACTTTTTCTTCTTCGTTCAGGTGCCTCTAGCCCCCTTCCTTTGCTTCTTTCTCTTTCATGGCTCGGTGGCTTGAGCTTAGAACTGGGATAGTCGCCAATCAACCTGTGATTGGCACCACTCTGTATGACTCTGGAGGATCAGCACATGTATGCAGCTCTGCATGTCGATTGACTAGCATCTGTCAGTCCTCTTAGCTTGACTCAGATGTACCTCCTTAGTATAAATAGAGCATGAAGCAAGCCTGAGTACCTCAGCTTGCTTCACCTTGTCACACTTTCCCTCGCTAGTAGTTACCCCAGGGTACACAGGGGGAACTCCCCCTGTCCTATGCTTAGTATCCATGTTACTTTACTATCACACTATAGGGCTAGCAACCCTCTTACTAAAGTATCCAAGTATCTAGTCTCTAAAGATCTTGCAGCTTAAAGTATCAAGCCACTTGATCAACCTTTGTCACAGGTGACTTAAAGCAGCTAGCCACTTCAACACTTCGTCGTCTTGTGGCTTAAAGTACCTAGCTACTCGATTACTATGCATATATGGCACATGTATGAAGGATCCAGTCCCTGGATCACCCACCTAATGGACCCAAGGTCAAGACGCAACAAAGGATAAAGCAAGAAGGTGAGGCTCACAACAAGAGATCTGTGACTCCATGCTTTGTACAACAGCATCCAAGACGGTCAACCAGGACTACAGCCCAGAGGAGGGACTATGTGTCAATAGACTGGCATGGCCTGCCAACTGAGGACAACATGCTGTATGAGGGAATTGTGCCTATCTACCCAGAGCTGAGTAACTGAAGCCCCAGTGTCAAGACCCGTCTTCTGTTGTGTGTTCTCTGTTCTTATTTAGTGGCTACGTATTATGTATGTTTTGCTAGTTGGATTTGTATTGGTTAAGTTCTATGTAGTTTATAGTAGTTGAGTCTGGCGGTGGACGAGGTAAAGCAATCTGAGGGCCTCAGGTGGCTTTACCTCTTCTTATATACTAGTACTCTTATTGAGTCATTCTGTGGGCGTGCAGTCCACAGTAGATCACGTGTGGTGTTGAGGCATCATTGGGCAGCCTCAGAGAGTCACATGTGTTTGTTTACTAGTCACATGTATGCCCACTAGGGTTGTTGCAGCTCCAAATCTTATAGGAGCTGCATAGGGTCCAAGGGTCACGTGTTCTGCTGACTTAATCCCTACTCCCGACAGGTTTGCTATGGGAGAGATTGAACCTGTTGGGATTATGTAAACCTGTTGGGATTACTTAATCCTGGGTCACGTGATTAATTATGTGAGGGTCGTGGGTTCGGGTCGCCCTCTGGTGTGGCATCAGTTGGGGTCTGGATGACTCGTGACCTGATGAAATAGTGGGTCACGACATTATTCCCCCCTTTGGGTGCAGTTTGGAGGGTTCCGGACAAGCGAATATATGTGTATATATATATCTAGTGAGAGGGAAATTCTAAGGGAATACAAAAAAGGGGTGGTTTCCTGCCAGCACCCACTTGATGTTCTGGGCCACCCAGGCCTCCCCCTCCTCTCCTTCTATGTCCAACCAACACTTGGAGATCCCCTCCCGGCTGTTGCCCAAGATCACCGTCGGTTGTACGTTCATCACCTTCACATGTTTGTACCAACTGGTGAAGTCAGCCTCGTATTGGCTTAGTGCCTTGAGGGAGTACTTCCCGTTGGTGTGGACCATGTCATCCAGGATCCACACATCGGCATCCTCTGACAGGGCGGCTACGTTCCAGACGTTGCACATTCGGCTGTGGGTCCCCTTTCCTCTGGCGTAGGCTGTTTTCCTGGTACCGGTGGCCCCTTCGATGACTAGGATTCGGTGTCGCCTCCCTGGCACCTTTGGTGGGACCTCCCACTTGAACCATTGGTTTGCCTGGTTGATATGGGTCCGGTCCTCTGGGGTCATGAGTTCAACAGGTACAGCGGGGAGGAGGGCCACGTCCTCCTTATACCGGTAATCGGCATATGCCCATACCAAGTTCCATGCTGTGGTCATGGTGAGGGGTCAGAGTCGTTTGTAGGTGTCATAGTACTCTTCCTTGGACTTTGCTGCCACGATCTCCGTTCCGTCCTCCAGGTCTGCCTCCATGCGCAACCTCTTCTTCCCTCCCTTCCCTTTAATGAGTATCCCCTCAAGGGACTCCTCAGTCAACTCCCTGGCCATCAGGTCCTTGACCCTTTCTCCACACTCCCCTACTGCCTTCCATAAATAGTGGAAGGCTGTATGGGCCAGACATCCGCCAGGTCCTTCCCTGAGGTCCTTTGGGGCAACATTGGGGTGGTTCTCCTTGAAGTCCCAGAAGCGGGTGTTCCGGGTGTCCCACCCTCCCCTCTGGTCTCTGCTTATTGTGAGTGCACAGATGTGGAGGGGGTGCGCTGGGTTGTAGTGTGGCTCGGTTGGGTCGTGTCGTTCTACCATGGCCAGCATCTGCCAGTGGTTCGGTCTCCCCCTGCAGAATGTCTCATATCGGGTGACCAGTCCCTCCATTGGTTCCTCCCGCAGCTTGCTCCATGTCAGGAGTATGGCGCGCATCATCACCTGGAAGCTGACATTTCCTCCGCTCAGTGTCGGCGCGGCAGGTTCTCGTTCCGTTGGTATAGGCTGTGAATAGCTTGGCCCGGGGGGTGGGGTTGGAGCCCAGGGCCCTGGCGATGGCGAAGGCCACCTCTGCTGTCCTCCTTCGCTTTCCCTCTGCTGTGTCCCCTCTTTGGTTCCAGTGTTTGAGTAGGGCATTGTCGTCTGAGTGGTTATTGGAGGGGGAGGGCGTAGGTATGTCCTCTTCCTCCATTTATGCTTCCCTTTTTTATGCTTTTCGTTTCTTTGTTGGGCCTGTTATTAGTGTCACGTGATGACGCATCTCCGAGGGGTGCCCTTCCTCCACTTGTTGGTATCCACCTGATCCTCGCTCCGCTCAGGGTGTCTACCTTCCTCAACTTCGGTCAGTGCCCCCTCTCCGACCCATCCAGTATAATGATAATTGTAAACTTATCACATGACTAAGTCCGGTCATGTGATCTGGGTTTGTTTATTTGTTGTCCCCGCCTACTTATCATGTGACCAAGTCTGGTCATGTGATCTGGGTTTGTTTATTTGTATTTGTTTGTCCCAGTTCTGCTGCTCCCCTTTCATTTCTTCATAAGAAGGCGGGGAGTTGTGGTTTGGTCTCCTATCATACCTCTGGAATGCATGTCATTACTCTTAATTACGATCCCCTTGACTGCACTTGTTGGTTGGTGCTTCCAGAGGACTGGTGTCCTTACTGCATTGCAGTCTGCGATGCTACTCTGGCCGACTTTGAGTCTGGGGTTGGACAGTGGAAGACAGCTGGGATACATGGTGAGTCAGGGAAAATCCCGGAATCACTCCCCCCTCCTGGGGCTGACATCCTGACAGCTGAAGAGGCGTCCCTGGGTGATGAGGCACACACTGTGGCAGTGGCGGAGTTCTTCGAGGAGGGGAGGGCCCCTTCTCCTGTGCCAATTCCAGGGTCTCCCAACCCCTTCCTGGTCCATGACCCCCCAGGGTTGCACAACTTCATGGCCAACTTAGGACTGGAGTTACCTGCCCATGTGGGGCACTTGTCGGTGGTGTCAGGGAGCAGGTTGGGGCAGAAAGCGAGCGGGCGCAGCCAGAAGGTGGGGGGGTGCAGTTCCCACCCTTACCACCATTCATGTAGAAAAAACTAGTGTATTAAGTCACATATATAGATCATATTCTGGCCTCCTCTGTTCCTCGCGAAACATGTCACAAGCCATGAATGGCACCCCCTCTTTCTTTTTTCCTTTCTCCTGTCTCGTGACGTGACTGCGGACTGGCAGATGACGGACAACTTAGATAGAGTTCTCTCATGGTTGACTCGCCTTGGAATGGCGGTTGACTGGCGTAGATAGATGACTCATCTGTACTCGTCTAGTATATATACAGCAACAGACAAGCTCAGGTTCCCCAGCTTGTTCTGTCTCGTCACACATCCTCTCTAGGGAGTTCCCTCCCTCTGACTTAAGAACTCACCACCTCCCTCCAGGACTAGCTTGGGATCTCCCTTCAGGACTCCAGCACCTAGTCCTTTCAGTCAGCCACGAGACCCCGACCTGCCTCAGGGCCTTCCTCGGTGCACATTGCCACCAATTCCTGCCTCTGCCACCTTCACATCACCCCCAGCCACGACTCCTTAGAGGGTCACAACATTACAGAACAAGCTTTCATGACGGATGCAGGACCAAGACACACCACAGACGTGGTAGAAGAACTCCTCTGGAATCCCACAGAAAGGAGTCTACCGAATACAAGTTACCAGATCACTCCCCCAGTATTCGCTGAGCTTAACCATGTCAGCAGAGCCAAGATGAAATCCCAAGCGGCGATCAAGGCTGGCCAGCCTCAGGCCCCCATCGGCCCCGCCCAGCATAACACCATCAGCAGCAGCCAGCACACATGAAGATCAGGAGGAAGCCCACGAACACTGCTCTAGAGTCGCTTCGGTCTCTTCCCAACATTCCATGCCCGGCGCCATGCCGGAAGAGGACGACACGGTCCGAATTAACGAACCAACCAGTCCAGCCGCCGGACCATCCACAAGACCAGAACCAGAGCAACGATCACGGACCTACCCCATGATCATACACAACGAGGAATCAGACAGTGACGGAGAAGCAATCCACCCACTAGCCAGGGTACCCATGCGAGAGCTCTGTACAAGACACACCCCCGTAAGGGCTCCTGCACTGCTCGAACCCGAAGTAGCCATAGACCAACCAGCTCCCCCATACGTGGCACCGAGGGCACCCGAACAGGCCATCCCAGCAGAACAACAAGCCCTATTCATCGACCTGATGGGAAGAGCAATGGGGCCCCTCATGCCTCAGATTGTCCAGCAAATAACAGGGGAGACCCTGGGAATAACCCAACTCAGGGAACAACTAACAGACGTCCGAAACCGACAGGTGGCTATGGTGACCCACATGGAACGGATTGACCATCAGGCAAGAGAAGCCAAAAACCAAGCCACAAGGGCCTCCAACAACGCGCGACAAGCCCTCCAAAGAATACAGGAGAACACTAACGCGCTTAGAGACATAACCACCCACCTCGAAGCCCTGCCCAACCTCCTCACTCACCTACGGACCCTGAGCGAGCAGCAACTTAACACCATGAAAACCCTAAAGGAGTCCAACAACATTAACAGGGAACTAATCATGGCCATAGATAACCGCCTCACCAGGATATCTAATGAAGAAACAACAACCGAGCAATCAGAAAGCAAGGTGTCCATCCGCACGGATGTCTTTGAAGAACCCCCACAGCACCAATCTACACAACACTGAGTGCAACGGAAGGGTATCACTGACGATATCCCTAAGGGAGCAAAAGCAAAGAAACCCGAACCCTTCGAAGGGAAGAAACGTGATCAAGAAGCAGAGGTTTTCCTGATGAAGATGGAAATGTACTTCAATGATTACCCAGGGGCTTTTTCGGATAAACGGAAGATCTCAGCTACACTTACCAATGAAGGAAGGCGACGGAACCCGATGGGCCAAACCCCTGTTACGAAAACATCTGGACGAGGTCCCGCATATGGCGTTAGCTTCCTGGAAAGCTTTCAAGGAAGCCTTCCTGCTAGCTTTCGAGGACCCAATCAAGAAGGACAGGGCAGTACGAGACATCCAATGCCTCCAACAAACACAATCAGCACAACAATACACCTCCCAATTCCGCATTCTCATGGACAGCCTTAGCTGGGACGAACGAGCCCTTATTGACAAATTCCGCACCAGACTAAAAGACAATGTCCAGAAAGAAATCCTACAGATGACCTTCATGCAAAACACAGAAGCAGTAACCCTTGAGCAATGGATCGAACTAGCCATTAAAACGGACGACATTCTATTCGCGACAAGGGGAAGGGACAACCCGCACCACACTGGGACCAGTAGCGCAATACAGGGACAACAGGGCACCACCGGAGAAGGTATGAGCCAACCCAAGAAGAAGAACCTCTCCGACAAGGAATTTAAGAGAAGGATGGACGAAAAGCTTTGCATCAAATGCGCAAAGAAGGGGCATAGGAAGGACATGTGCTGAGCAACGGAATGCAATACAGCAGAAGGAGGAGGGACAGTAAAAGGAAAAGCAGCAGAGGTGCAAGAAACCAAGGAAGAGGAAGCATCAACCTCCTTGGAGTCGGAAAACTAGAACGGCCCCCTGTACCTGTGTCAGGAGGCAAGGAGATACCCAAAGGTCAGAAGAAAATGTATCACATCAGGGTCACAGATAATACACCACATACACATATTCTGATCAAGGGAATCATGGACCCCGTAAAAACGCTCATCGATTCAGGCTCATCAAGAAACTTCCTTGACATAACCTTTGCAAGAAGGAAATCCCTGCCTTTGGTGGAATTACAATTCCCACGAACGGTCATAGCTATAGACGGGCAGGAAACCACCGAGAAGATACGATTCTGTATGACAGTAGACTTTGAGCTAAACGGACGAAGCTTCAGGGAACACTTCTACATCATGCCTTTGGGGGATACCCCAGCAATCATAGGGAAAGAATGGCTATCCAAGTACGATCCAGACATCCGCTGGGGGACCATGGAAATACAGTACCGCGACAAACCCGGAAAGGGGACCACGGATTCAGAGCTGATTGACCCCTCGATCCCTATCGGCTCTGAAGAAATGGGCACTCTGGAAGGGAAGGAAGCGGCCATAACAAAAGGATCTATCCTGCAGGAATTCCAGGACTTCACGGACGTCTTCAATGCCGAAAAATTCAAGGAGTTACCCCTGCACAGGAAACACGACTGCGCCATAGAATTCAAGGAGGGTGCCGAATTACCCCGACCAGCAAAAGCGTACCCTATGTCACCTGACCAACAAAAAACACTTAAAGAATTCTTGACACAGGAACTCCAGGACGGGAAAATACGGCCAAGCAATTCCCCCACAGCCATGCCATGCTTTTATGTAAAGAAACAGGATGGGTCTCTTTGACTGGTCACCGACTATCGGAAAATCAATGACATCACTGTCAGCGACCAATTCCCCATCCTGCTACAGGAAGACCTTCTAGAGAAACTCAGGGAGGCAAAAGTATTCACTAAGCTCGATCTGCGATGGGGATACAACAATGTACAGATCAAAGAAGGAGACAAATGGAAGACAGCTTTTCAAACTAAAGATGGTCTCTATGAGTATGTAGTAATGCCCTTCGGGCTCAAGAACGCACCAGCAGTCTTCCAGTGGTTCATGAACGAACTCTTCTATGACCTAAGGGATGTCTTTGTAATAGTCTACCTGGACGATATCATGGTCTATTCCAAGAATAGAGAAGAACACGTCAGGCACATCAGGGAGGTACTACAACAACTTTGGGATCACCACCTTTTCGTGCGACCGGAGAAATGTTCATTCTTCGTTACCACGGTTACCTACATAGGGTTAGTTATCACGCCAGAAGGGATGTCAATGGAGGAGGACAAAGTTCAGGCAATACGGGATTGGCAAACACCTGAAACTCTGAAACAGGTACAGGCCTTCCTAGGCTTTGTCAACTTCTATCGGAGATTCATCCCCGCCTACAGCACCCTGGCGCAACCACTAACATCCTTAACCAAGAAAAACACAGTATGGAGATGGTCCACACGACAAGAAGAAGCTTTCAATATGATCAAAGACGCCATATGCCGCCAACCAGTGTTAATGCATCCAAATCCTGACAAGCCTTACTTTCTGGAAACAGATGCATCAGGAGTAGCCATGGGCTCCATTCTCAGCCAACGACACGAGGACAGCAAATTACATCCTATCGCATTCATGTTGAAAAGTTTCAATGAGGCCCAGCACCGATACGACACCTACAACAAAGAACTACTGGCTATTGTCGAGTCTCTAGTTCACTGGCGATACCTTCTCAAGGGGACCAAGCAGACCATAACCATCTACACAGATCACTGCAACCTACAGTTCTGGAGCAAGGCCAGGATCATGGACAGGAAACATGCCCGGTGGTATGGACTGCTAGCCTCATACAACTTTGAAACAGTATATCAGCCAGGAAAGCAATCCGAGAAACCAGACGCATTATCCAGGAGAAGTGACCACAAGGGGATTCCAAGCCCAGAATAGACTATGATAGCCGTCGAACGCTTCATCGGGTTCAAGGCTGAGATTGGGATCGACATCATAGACCAAATCAAAGAGGCGCAGGGAGAAGAGGAATCCCTAGAAACCCTCATACCCAGCGTTAAAAATATGGAAGACCTACCCCGTCGATACGAAAGCAATACAAGCAGTACGCCTGGAAGGAAGGGTTATTATGGTATGACAACGCTATTTTGGTACCAGATGACCCAGAAATCAGGAAGCGAATCCTGGGTTTGCACCATGACTCCCCAGTGGCAGGTCATCAGGGTCGAGCCAGGACCCTAGAGCTAATCAAGAGATGCTACACATGGCCGAACCTGAAATCACAAGTCAACAATTACATGGATCAGTGCGAGACCCACAACCGAAGCAAGGCAGTGACACAGCACGTACCGCAAAAAGACATCGAGTTACCCAACGAACCATGGGAAGAAATAAACTACGACTTTATCATCAAACTACCGGAATCAGAGGGATATGATAGTATCCTAGTGGTCGTGGACCGCTTCTCACGACAGGGGCACTTCATACCCTGCAGGGAGAACATGGATGCGGAAGAATTAGCAGAGATATTCCTGTGGGAAGTCTGGAAACACCACGGCACCCCGAAAATCACAATCTCAGACAGGGGACCAACATTCAACAGTAATTTCCTGAAGGCCCTGTACAGGCGATTAGGAAGTGAACCCCGATTTTCCACAGCATATCACCCTCAAACAGATGGACTGGTGGAACGGACTAACCAGTGGCTAGAAGGGTACCTTCGAAGCTTCTGCAATCACAGCCAGGATGACTGGGCGAAGTGGTTGCCCATAGCAGAGTTCTGCCATAACAACCAGAAGAACACAGCAACAGGCCTAACTGCATTCTGAAGCGGTGTACGGAAGAAATCCGCAATGGCAGTTCTCAGAAGAAAAAGGGACATCACCCCCGGCCGACATGATGGCGGAGCACATGAGACGAATCTGGGACGAGGCCGGAGCTTCCATGGAATACCACCGGAGGTCGGAACAAAAGGAGGAACCCAAGAGGTACACAAAGGGGCAAAGGGTATGGTTAGACACACGAAACATCAGTACAAGAAGGCCCTCCAAGAAGCTGGATGACAAGCAGGCTGGACCTTTCACGATAACAGAACAGATATCTTCACACGCTTACTGCCTGAACCTACTGAAGTCCATGAGGATTCATAACGTCTTTCATGTGGGCCTCCTCTCTCCCTACAAGGAGGATTCCTTCAGACAATTCTCACCGCAGCCGCCACCTGTCATCACAGAGGAAGGGGAAGAACAATTTGAGGTTGAGAAGATCATAGGGTGGGAAGAAAAGAAGGGACAGCTATATTATGAAGTCAAGTGGAAAGGTTATGACTCACTGGAAAACACCATGGAACACGTGGAGAAGATAGGGGTCCTAGAGCGAGTCATGCGCCAGTTCCGCTGCTCTTTTCCCACAGCTCCAGTACCCGCCAACTATAAAGAAGTACGAGGAAAAGCCGAAAACGACATCCCCTCCACCACTACCCTCGCAGCACTTGACCTCGCCTCCAATCCCACTACACCATGGTCGTTGTCAAGTCCTACACTGCGATTGTCTCCAAGCCGGCTGGGAACGAGTGCCGAGGGGGCAACGTCGAGGAACGTCAGGCCCCAGGCCAACGAGAACAGCCGGGACCAGTCGAGGTGGGGGCCCAAGCCAAGGGTCACCATCAAGGCCTGCAGCAACTACCTCCTCGTCTCCGAGGAGTGCGGATGGCTCCGGAACAGAGGAATCGGGGAGTATGTCCGAGACACCCGAAAAGTTAACAACTTCTTGGACGCCCTCGAGTATGTGGCGGAGCTTGACCCCGGGTGTGACCTCCGCTATATCCCCTTGCGCGAACAGGCCGGCTGCAGTCTTAGTGGCAACACCTTGCACCACCCCAAGCACGGAGCCCTCATGTGGGTGGGCAACGGACCGAGGCCAGACGACACCTGGCAAATGTCACGTACAAAGCTCTATGTCACAAACAAGTGCGTCGGCAACTCGGTCTACAGAGTCATCACCAAGTCCAGGGGACAGTTCCCGGACCTTGAATGGAAGGCCGACGGAACCTGGTGGGTGCGAACCGATCACATGCAAGAGTGGATCGTGGACGCCGTCCGGGAGTGGCGCGCCAAGACCCCAGAAACGTACCATGACCTGGTCGACGAGCTCACCCAGGACCAAGTCGCCAACATCCTGTTCAGGAAAGGCATGCCCAAGGGCCAGTTCTTCGACTGGCTCAACCAGTACTCCTGGAACCAGCACATGGGATGGGAGGAGCAGTACAAAGCCTGGGAACGTCTTGACGAGACGTTCGAGGAGCGTGCGGAGTAGGTCCGACCAAGTATGGGCCCCCTAAGGTAGAAATGGGTAACCAGTCGTTGCTACAATGCGCCCTGGATAATGTAGCCCCAAAGTGTAGATAATTCTCAGCTTCCTTTTCTTTTTTTTTCTTTCTCTTTCTCTTTTTCTCTCTGTCTCGCTTTTCTGTGCTCGCCCTGCCTTCGGTTCTCGCCAATAGGGCTCGCACAAAGGGGGGCGAATGTCACGAGCCATGAATGGCACCCCCTCTTTCTTTTTTCCCTTCTCCTGTCTCGCGACGTGACTGCAGACTGGCAGATGACGGACAACTTAGATAGAGTTCTCTCACGGTTGACTCGCCTTGGAATGGCGGTTGACTGGCATAGATAGATGACTCGTCTGTACTTGTCTAGTATATATTCAGCAACAGACAAGCTTGGGTTCCCCAGCTTGTTCTGTCTCGTCACACATCCTCTCTAGGGAGTTCCCTCCCTCTGACTTAAGAACTCACCACCTCCCTCCAGGACTAGCTTGGGATCTCCCTTCGGGACTCCAGTGCCTAGTCCTTTTGGTCAGCCACGAGACCCCAACCCGCCTCAGGGCCTTCCTCGGTGCACATCGCCACCAATTCCTGCCTCCGCCACCTTCACGTCACCCCCAGCCACGACTCCTTAGAGGGTTGCGACAAAACACCCTTTCTAAGAAAAAGGGGAAAACCCTCCTCATGGTCTAGTTGACCTCCTTGGCTTGGGGAGGTATGTCGGTGGTGACCTCAGCCTGGTCGGTGGCCAGGAATGTGCCCAATGCTTCCTTCAGGGCCTGGGAAGTATCGCTGTCCTCCCATTCACCCCACCCATCCGTCATGTAACCCCCTGTTGCCTTGGCCACAGACAGCAAGCTCATGCTGCTGTTCAGTGCTTCCACCTCGGACAGCTGGGGGCATACGTCTAGCCAGGACAGGAAGTCCAGTACTGTGGCCCCACCGAAGTGTGAGTGGGTTACTTGGGTCCTGTGGTTTCTCCTGCTCAAGTGCCAGTTGGTCATTCATCAGCAAGTTTGTCACCTGATGCTTGACAAATATTTCAGTTTGTTTAAGATCTTGCAGCATTTGGAATGGCCAGGTAGATGTAGAGTTGGTTGATTTGGGTAAACTGGAGTCTTCTGAGTCCCTATGGAGTGATCACAAAGAGCTAGTGCATCCTGATGCAGGATGGCATCACACCCAGACATCCCCTTCATTAAGAACTGGTACTTGAGTTACGTCGCATAAATCTGTTCATTTGAGTGCAGGTTCATTCCCGAGACCCTCAGGACTGCTAGCCATCTGTATGTCGACATCTTATTGATAGACTTTTAGTATAAATCCATAAATACTGATAAAGACAAGCCAAAAACATGCCTGGGAGAGATCCTAGTGTCTGTTCTATATGTGTAAGTAAGTTGTTTGTGCCCTGGTGTCAAATACAAGTGGGTAGATCCTCATTTTGTATGCAGGGGTCGTTGTGCTTGTCCAATACACCAGCAAAGTGGCCTGCACTTGCAGTAGGAGCATCGCACATATTGACTGTCAAAGCAGGGGGTTCCAATTGACTAGTATTCCTAGCTTTACAGCTGAGTACATGTTTTTCGTAGCCACCCTTTTGTTTCCAATAGGTGTTGCCACAGTATTGACAAATAATAAGCCCAGAGATAATTGGGTTGACCCCTTTGACTTCTTTCATAGCATAGTTTGTTGGTGGTGAAGAGAGGGAACCATTGTTGTACAATGAGAGGTGGTTGGACCTACAATGATGTCATAGATTTTCAGGCTCATGGTTTCCCAAAGATGGAATGTATTTAACAATACTAGATATTGTAACATGATTTTTACAGGTTTCATTCAATTGTTAGCAGTATAGTAATTGCTTGTTTCAGACACTAATCTTCCTCAGAGAGCTCCTCTCTGAGGCAGCACTCTTCTTCACCCAAGGTGGCCAGTTCCCTTCCCTCAGCTGTCTGGTGGTACTTTGGGAACACCCTCGAATTGATTACATGCTCCATTTCATTGTAGAGCGCTCACTTCTGATGATGATGTTTTTCAATCAGTTCCATCTGTTTGAGTCCAAAGATGAGTGAGGTTTGTTGAGCATGACTGAACCAAGAACTCAGGGTCGCCAGAGAGAACAAAATGGACCTGTGAGTAGGCTATATAGTCAATAACAAAGATGGAAAGCGAGTCCACTCACCACAAGTGACATAAACGTCAAGATTGATGGTGTAATGCTTGTCACCTTCCACATGGCACCATGGGACTTGTGTGCCTTGGTAGAGGCACAATCAGTGGCACTGTCTGCAGCAGAAAGGCCAGCCATAATAACCTGGCAGGCCTACAAACTGTCGATAAAGTAAAGGAGTGATTAAATATATAAAAAACACACATTTATGATGCATTCACTGCAAAAGAAACATGGGCCATGGGGTGGATCATGATTGTTGGCCCAAGCTTCCTCTTCCTGAGTGTCAGTCGGAGAAGAAAACAAATACTTGCTATCTTCAAATAGTGCTTGAGCGGCGGCACCATGTTTGCAACCATCAGATCACTCCCCAAACTCTTCATCAGTCATCTTGAATATGACATGACGAGTGTTAGCAACCTCTGAAGCTGCTTCAGATTTCATTTTGCAGTATCCTGTATGAAACTAGAGGACCATTGTAGTTAGTAATCGCTTAAATGAATGCATAACCGACACACCAGCTTTTGGAACTTTGGGTCCAGCCAGAGCTTCCCAAGCTCAATTGGGAGCATTGAAATAACCTCTCAAACGATTTCAGTGGGCTTGGCCAACTCGAATCAGGGTTCAGCCCAGAAGTTGTCCTCTGGATCCTTGTCTTTGCCCTTGCCCTCAGCAGCTTCAGCAAGTTTGTTTTCGAAGTCCTTGAGGATCTGCAGGAGTGCCTGCTGCACTGCATTATCAGTTAAGAAGTCAGGCTCCATAAATGGGTGGTGAAGCACGCAGCAGCAGTGACCGGCCAACAAGATCAAGTCTCAGTTGTGTTCGCTTTCAAGGAGATGCTCAACCGCACCAGGACGGTTGGCTGGTTCAGTGGGCTGTCTGTCATGATCAGGGTCATGTGGTTCATCAGGTGGGTCATTGGCAGGCGGATCTGCAGGGGTGGGCGCATGATTTCAAGCACCATGGTGGTTTCTGGGTGCTGGATGAGGGGCATTCACACTCTGGGCATTCAATTGTGCTCTCAGTAACTGAAGCTCTTCCTCACGCTCTGCTGCAAGCTCCTCAGCATGCTGGGTTTGAACCTGGGCTCTGTCCAGTATCTGAAATAAATGGTGAGCTTCTCATCTTGTTCTGAGCAATGCTACATTAATGCACCTCTCGCAACTCGATTTCCTCATCACTACCATCTTCACCACCACCCAACCTGGAACCCAGGCGATTTGATTCTTCTGAGCTGGCACGGCACCACTGCTTACAGGGCTGCTTTTTCTTGCTCGAATTGTTGGGCATACGAAGGGGGTTCAACAGCAGAGCAGCGATGGTGAGTGCACGGTCCAAGTGTGAGAATGGTGCTCATACAGCAGAGTCCATTAGTTGGACCACATGACCAAAGGCCAGGATTGCCCTGTTAAAATCATGGAACATTAGCCAAGCAGTTGCACATGGACGGATTATAATTGGTAAGCAAGTTCAATTCACAGTCGAGACCTCACTAACTGAGCCCAAGATAGTAGCATATAGTAGCATATAGCCTTGGGAGCATGGGATTACGGTACAAATAAGACCGAAAAGGGGGTGAGGGAAACTGGGAAAAAAGGTAATATATATTTTAAAGATTGATTTTCGCCTATGCTACATCCAATACTATACTAAGCTGCATCCATTCTTATGTTGTGCTCCAGCCACGGCCAATCGAGGATGTGGTGCGACACAGCCATGATCAGCACTTGTGATCGCTGGCTACAGCTGGCAATCACCCCACCTGACGCTGGCGACAGGTGCCAGGGAACAGAGTCCCCTTGGTGGCACCCGGCCAGTTGCCCCCCCTTAAGTCGACAGGAGGCGAGGTGGATATGGCGGATGCCTCCAGCTGTAGCTGGAGGTCTCCAATCGGGATATTCTCCTGACAGATCTCGGAGGAAACCAAGGAGTGCTTGCAGGTCCTTAAGCACGCCCTGCACCATCGCTGATCCACACCAGACAACCACCAGACACTTGACTTTATTGCTCATGTTGTTGGTTTAGGCAATGAGGATGAGGACAAGAACTAATTGTAGTTTCTTTCATCTATAGTGATAGAGTTATTTCATTGGTTTTGTAAATTACATTTTGATGGCAACTAGGCATGCCATCTAGAAATCTTTGTGATGCCCGGTTGCAGCGGGACAAGACGAGACGAGACAGACGACATAATCTGTCCTGGGATGCTTTCGTCTCGTCCTGGACCAATGCTATACTGTATCCCAACCTCAAGTACGGCGCTCCATAATCCACGTTCTTTGGTGCTTACTGATGATCAATCGTGTTGAAACCAACCAGACCCATGGTCTCTGTAGTAAAGTCTGCACTCTGAAAACTGAAGCTTATTTTTACTAGTGGCATGTCTTCTTCTGGACTGACTGAAACACCTGCTGAACCTCCCAACATCTTCATCAGCAAAAACCTGAAATGCTACTGTAGATTGACATTTCCTACATTGGCTACACAAGCTATGTAGCTCTACATAG
>WSTK01000642.1:0-18814 GCA_019616945.1 Ceratobasidium sp. 414
ACCGCACATTACCTAATCGGGCAATGGCCAAGAGAGCAGGCCGAAAACTCAAGGTGCTCACTCCCCATGCTGCTTGCGCGTATATTCCTGTCGGCCCGCCACGATTTACCGGTAGTTGCTTCGGCTGCCGTGATAGCGCTTGCGTCGGCCATGACGGCTACGTACTCTTTCCCCGGTCAAGGGCTGAGTGATGTGGACTCTCGTGAAAAAAATGCTATCAAATCGCTGGCACATCATCACCGGTCGATAGAACAAGCACTAGAGAATCATTCGGATGATAGGTCGACGACAGCTGAGAACACCCTGTTCGTTTTCGGGTTCCTGGGTTTGCTCCCCAAAATTAATTTTGAGGGACTGAGCAACGAGATCATGGATGGGCTATCTGAAGACTTCCAGGAGATAGTTAGGGATCTGTACCCACCTGGCTCCGAGAACAACCCCCGTGAGCGCATATTCGGGCTACCGGACACATATCTTTTCAAGCATCACGTCACCCTCACTACCTGTCGGTATCTTCTTCAGCATGCGGAGCACCCCAATTCCCCAAACGAAGGACCAGGCGATGAGCAAGCCTTCTCGTTCCTAACCCCTCAACTCGAGTTGATCGATCCAGACACCAGGCTCTATGTTACCGCTCTGATCGCCCTTTGTCGATCGAATTCGAGTACGATACACGAGGAATGCAGAAAAATCGTCAACGAGCAACCATTCCCAGCCAACCCTCTGGAGCTCGCAGAGCCATTCGATGGTGACAATCTCATGGACGTATTTTACCGCAACCTGAGTTGCGACCCACCCGCCGCTTGCACCTCCAGGTCTCTCTTTGCACTGGAACACTTCAGGTTGCTAGTGGTCGGTGTCATGCTGTCTGCCAGTAACTCGCTGGGGGACAGACGGGCTGCTCTTCAGCCGCTGTGGGATCGGTTCAATAACCCTGCACAGGACTCTCCACATAACCCCGCCCTTTCCTATCACGATTTGATGTCCCACGTGGAGGGAAAGCCAGCGGATATGCAGAGTGATTTAACGAGTACGCTGAGGTTAGTGGGCGACTTTTTGAATACAACGCCGGACCTGTCCAATGGCCAGGACTGGCACAAGGAACTTCAGGGTTTCAAGGATAAGTGCGGGCGGGACGCTGAAGTAATACAGGAAATTCAAGCTGACGTCTTTCCCGCCGAAACCGGCGAGCCGAGTACTTCAGGCATAGGCGTTTCCGACAATGGGCAGACGCTCGCTTCGGCGGCTGTACTTGAATGAGCATGATAATGTCGATTGGTATAAAGTGGGGTGTCCGTGACACCCACCGGGTGGGCCTGGTACTAAATAGCCGCTTTGCGCTTTGATTGTGTTATTTTTGTGACGCAAGTCCGTTTGACGACTGCCTATGTTGGATTGTTTGCCGTTTGCTCTTCACCGAAGAAATGTATTATTGTCAATGCTTCACCCTGGCGAATAGGTTCACGCATTCAGCCCGAGTCTAACACGGCCCAAGAAAAATTCATTCCTAGAAAGCGACTAAGTAACAAGGCATGATAGTAGAAGTATACAAAATCATACATCAGAATCCTGTTGTCCAGCCGTTAGGGAGGAGAATAGGAAGGGTGCCTGACACAGGAGGCGTCCCCACACGAAAGACTCCTTCATCCACTTTAAATAGCAAAAATATTCAACTATTATAGCGCACCACCTGCATTGCCATCGAAGGGGGCGACATACGATATTTATGGCGTGTTACATCGAACAAAGTTCAATCTGACTTCCCAAATTATTTATACTCATAACGCCCGATACAAAATACGTTTGTGTAAAGCGGGCGGTGTCGCCAGTCGAGAGTCTGGCTATGTTAGATGCTTCACTCCAGTCACATACAAACCACCTAGCAACCGCGAGCAGATACGAGAAAATGTGAGATACACCCTGGAGTCGAGCCGGAACTAGAGCCGTCGAAAAGACGCACTGTGAGGCCAGCGAGCAACCGTTAAACCGACAAAGAAAGTGGGGATCGGGACGCAACCTGCGGAGGTGCGAGACCGGCACTGGGCCGCAGCACGGGCCGAGTGGGTAGCACGTGACCCCCGGACCTTAGCCATTTTGCCTCGCATATTATCATGACTCCCGTCATGTTCCATGCGATGAGCCTTTTTATGCCAACAGGGTCCTTGCACGTGGTCTGGCGCAATAGTGAGAGTTATCTGGTTAAATTCCTACTTAGAATAATTCTCGTTTCACATGTCCTACCCCTCTGGTGTTATCGATTATGGGTTGAAACCGGCTTCATTCAGCCCAAACAAAGCCACATTCACACTAGCTAGTCAGGCTATGATGTTCCTTCCAGCCGGAGCCAAAGTCAGCCCTGTCTGGGTTGCGTCAACAGCTTCGCTTGGAGAATATGCGAGGTGTGGCACTTTTGCATGTCCGGAAAAGCTATGTCCTTTATCGATTAGGTGCCCTCTTCCAACATGGTTCCGAGCTTGACGATAGAGTTTTAGCTTTTTCCGATCGCTGTGATGCTCTATACAAAGGTCACCCTAATCTGCCTCTGTGGTCGGATGAGTGCTGTGAGGCCACGGTCGGGCTCCCTACCCCGGGCTTAGTCAGCGCCCCCGCGTGCATATATTCCGCTTGCTAAATCATCCCCTCTTGCTTGCCTTGCTTATACGAATTCTGGACTGCGGAGATACGATATATCATTTGTATTATTCAGTAGTTAGTATATATACACAAGGATTCCGACCTTGGAGGGCTAACTCAGAATACCTTACCCCTCGCACATAGCCCGTCTGTTCGAGCACTTGCCTTACGGCTCGCTGCACGGAAGGGCATTTTATTCATGCTACGGCGAGTGCGTTTGTGGGTTTAAGCAAGACAAAAAATTGAGGACCACACTGAGGTGTAGCGTGGTTGCAGTATCCGGTCGCTCAACCAGGTGGATGAAAAGAGGGAACGTCCAGATACGGGCTATTTCCTCTCTTTTAAATACCAAAAAGATTCGAATTCTATGTAAATTTATTACGGAGATTGCCATCGAAGGGGTCGACGTGCGTTGCATCGATTCAAGATCAATCTGATTTCCGAGGTTGTTTCTCCTTATAATGCCTGATATGGGATACATTTGTGTCGCTAGTCAATATTCTCCTGGTATGGTCCACGGGGCGCTCGAATGTTCGGGTGATCAAGTCCTACGAATGGCAAAACATGGCGCAAGCCCGGCCTCGCAAGCCCTTCAGCGGTTATTTAACGAGGACAAAGAAAATAGCCGAGCACAAATCGGGACCGGCTCTTCGAGCGACGTCAGAGACAGTGATCTACCTCAGCGCCACTTGACGTCGCACGTAGACCGTCCGGGGGCCGTGAGCAGACACGAGGGGAACGTAAATCCGCCCAGAGTCGAGCCAGAGTTCAAGCACGTCGGAGAGACACACCGCAAGATCGCCGAGTGTGGACAAGCCAGCCAGGACACGAGCAACAGTGGTGGCAACCGCATTCCCAAGCGACGGATACCAAGGCTCATATAAAGGCTATCTCACGGAGCTGGCCCACAAAGGGTGCCTCGCGGTGGGGGCGAGGACGGAGCGAGGGGCCGGGCACGTGAGCGAAGACTTGGCCGACCGGGTGGCGGCGTGGTCTGCTTGGTCAGAGCATTTTCAAGCAGCTGGCACACTCTTCTCCCCGACGACGATCTCTCATCTTATCTCATTTCTGCATGTGCTAGAGACACCATGGCCCCACCCCCACCCCCAATCCCCGCTGCGCTTGTGAACATCGCCTGCCAGCTGCCCGGCGTCAAGCGCAGCAACACCACGAGTTCCAGGACGACCACGCGTTCCAAGTCGTCGTCTGTCTCCCGGCCCTCGTTCAATACCCAGACCTCGACTTCCACCTATGCCAGCCACAACACCGACCTCGAAAAGGTCTCATTCGACAGCATGACCGACGACTCGATGAGCTACACCGCCCCACCCCAGACCGACAAATGGGGGTGGGCCAAGGCGACCAACATCAACGGCGTCGTCCACATTACCAGTCTCGACGGTGGCCTGATCTCCCGTGAGAAACTCGTTCGACAACCGTCGACCGACACCGGGTTCCGCCGGACAGACACGAGTGTGCGGCTGTCCGAGCTGCGCAAACACATGAAAAACGAGAAAATAGACTACTAGTGAGTGTCCATTCAGCTGCATCCCGTGGCGACCAGCGCTGACGACGCCCAGCATCATTCCGAGCGAAGACGCCCACCAGTCCGAATACGTTGCCGCTTCCGACAAGCGACGAGAGTACATCTCCGGGTACGCCATTCCACTATCCTACTCTGGCCCGGCTCGCTTATCAGTTCTCCTAGATTCTCCGGTTCTGCCGGAACAGCCATCGTCTCACTCAACAATGCCTATCTCTTTACCGACTCGCGCTACTACATCCAAGCCGAGCGTGAGATCGATTCGAACTGGACACTCTTCAAGGTCGGCATGCCCGACGTCAAGCCATGGAACGAATGGCTTCTCGTGAGTACCTTCCTGAACCGTCATGCTTCCATCGCATGTCCATCTTTCCTCATTCGGCACCCTCTCCACCCCTCCCTCCCACACCATCTGATCACCCTTCTCCAGAACCGCCCCCGTGGAGCAGCCATTGGAATCGACTCGCGGTTGATCGCACACGACACTGCGACAGCCCTCACATCCTCGCTCAAACTCAAAGGCATGCGCATGGCCTACCCACAGCGCAACCTTGTGGACCAGATCTGGAAAGATAGGCCAAACAAGAGCGCCGCGCCCGTGTACATGCACGAGCTGCGCTTTGCAGGTGAGCCCATCTCCTCGTGGCAGCTCATCTCTTCACGTCCCCCTATGATTCGTGCCTGTTTGTTGTTTTTGCCGCTTATAGAAATGCTGATCACGCCTTGTTGGGACACTAGGCGAACACGCGTCCGAAAAGCTGCGCAAGCTTCGAGCGTGGTTGCGCGAGTACCCGGTCCCTGCTGCCGATCTCAAGTACACGACTACCGCGCCGCGTGCCCCATCTCCGCCTCGTCCCGAACGCAAGGGCTCGGATCGGCCGACGAGCAAACCGTTGCCGGAATTGCCTGTTCCTTCTCGAACGCCTTCCCGACAAAATTCGCGCTCAGACTCGACTCCCCCTGTGCGGACGCCGTCGAGGCAGGGTACGGGACCGTCGAGGCAAAACTCGAGTGCGAGTGCCAAGGATGGCGTTGTCAGGTTGATCCCACACTACTCGACGTTTATCTCCTCGCTCAGCGCGATCGCGTGGCTGTTGAACCTCCGAGGTGGAGATGTCCCGTGCAACCCTCTCTTCCATTCCTACCTCTGGGTCGGAGTGGACAAGGCCACGCTGTTTGTCGACGCACGCAAGCTCGAGCCAGCGGTCCGTGCGTATTTGAAAGAGCTCAAGGTGGGGATCAAGGAGGTTAGCGAGGTGTGGGGGTACCTCAGGAAGCGTGAGTTTGGGAGCGGCAAGGTGAGCTTTTGTGTGGAGAGGGAGAACAAAGGAAGGTGCTGATAGGGGTGCAGGTTATTATTCCGCCAAAGACGCCGTATGCCGTGTCGCTCATGTTGACATATGCCAACTATATCATCGCACCCTCGTATGTGGACGCGGTCAAGGCGATCAAGAACCCGACGGAGATTGAGGGGTTCAACAGGGCGTATATGAGGGATGGTGTGGCTATGGTTCGTCCGTTCCTTTGTTGTCGCTAGTTGACTCGTATTGACGTCTGGGACAGACCAAGTGGTTCGCGTGGCTGGAAGAGCAGCTCCGGGCTGGAAATACCATCACCGAGTGGGAGGCCGGAGAGATGTTGACGCAGTTTAGGAAGCAGGGCGAGTTTTTCATGGGGCTGGCGTATGAGAATATTTCTGCGACGGGCGCTAATGCTGGTGCGTTTTTTCGTCTTGGAGGTTTACACTTTATTGACTGGGTTGTAGCTCTCCCGCATTATTCTCCAACAAAGGGTCTGTCGAGCGCGATCGACGTGCACACGCCTTATTTGAACGATTCGGGTGGACAGTACAGGGATGGAACGTGTGATACAACTAGGACAGGTGCGTCCGCTCCTTTGCCCATCTATCACTCTTATTAACTCGACCATAGTGCACTTTGGCCATCCCTCGGATGAACAATGCGAAGCCTTTACGCGCGTGCTCAAAGGTCACATTGCGATCGACTCGGCGATATTCCCGCAGGGCACGACGGGCAAGCAGCTAGATGTCCTTGCGAGGCATGCGCTTTGGAAGGATGGGTTGAATTATTTGGTGAGTTGCTTGTTTTGGGTTTGTGCAGTGTGGCGAAGGAAGGGTGCAGGCTTTGCGTCATTGGATGTTACGTCATGCAAGTCTGTGGGCCATGCGTTTTCCCTCACTTCCTGCACATCGTCACTCTTCCCCCGCACATCGTCACTCCCTTGCTGATCAACGTCATACTTGTTCACAGCACGGTACCGGTCATGGTTTCGGCTCGTTCCTCTCGGTGCACGAGGGCCCGCACGGGTTCGGGATCGACGTACCGCTCGAGCCCGGCCACGTGATTACTAATGAACCTGGGTTCTACAAGGAAGGTTCGTTTGGCGTGAGGATTGAGAGTGCGTTGGTCGTCAAAAAGGTGTGTAGTGAGATTCAAACTTGAGGAACGGGGCTGACCGGTTGATACAGGTGGAGACACGCGGACAGTTTGGAGGCGATGTGTGGCTTGGTTTCGAACGCTTCACATGTGTGCCGATTCAAACGAGGATGGTCAAGATGGAGTTGTTGACCAAAGATGAGAGGAGGTGGCTCAAGGTACGTTCTCACTTAGCGCTTTTGAGTCCACTCCTAACCGTGACGGACAGGAGCACAACCGGAAATGCCGAGACATGCTCGCGCCCTACCTCGAGGAAGACCGACGCGCACTGAGGTGGATCCGACGCGAGAGCACGCGGACGAGTCCGACGGCGACGCCCGCAGGCGTGACTGTTGATTGGGACTAGACCTAGATGTGAATTCGGATACATGATATTCCTGTTTGAGGAAAGACGGTTATATCGCACCGGATGGTTTTTGACTCTTTCCTCGGATCTTGATTTTGGTTTACCACTGCCTCTCAATTTCTTTTATCATTAATCATGCTTTGCATGTTCACCCCCCTGCGCCTGTTGTCTTTCGTTTCGTTTTCCTTTTGTGTTTTGTATCAGTTTATGTGCTAGCGTTATGTGATGTTGATGTGTACCGTTCGATATACGTTATGATGTGTGTTGTGGATGTGGATGGAGAATAATAATTTATAGAGCTCTTGGACTGTGTGTAGGGAGCGAATTTGGTTTTGTTGGTTATTCTGTTTACTGTTGTTTACTGTTGTTTACTTGCCTAGCGTCAGCGTTATATTGTAAGTAAACTGTAAGCACAGGATTTTGGCATGTTGCTGAATCACTGCCGACACGATCTGCGGAAGAGAGGTGTGGTTTTGAGCCCGAAATCTTGAATTATGTACATGTAATCAGTCGATGTTTGAAGATAACAAGGCAAAATAGTATCTACTTCAAGATAGGGAGCAGACTTTGTATGAAAGATGATGGTTTCATCTCAGCAAAGTGCGCACAGTGCAGGCACTTCCTTTATTGGCACAAATTTGATTGCAAGGATGACATGCTCCAAGCGCCGTAACCACCTGAGGCTGCTGACCTCATTGCCCGAGGCCGCCTCATTGAACTCAGTGCAAAAGGTATGCACCCATCAATTACTCGAAATTGAAGCTGCCAATTCTCGCTCCTCTCTGGCTAAAGTTTATACGGACTTTGTGCAAGAATGTCCATTCCCGAGAAAACCCTTGAGCCACACTCTTATTCTTCTCGCTCTGCCCTGGGCGACTATCTCCAAGAACCTTCAAACCCGCAGCCAGTCCACGTACTTCCTCACGAGGTGCTCAGTGGTATTTTCGCACTTGCTTCCGCTTCTACTCTATGTGTCTCCAAGCGCACACCCAACGATTCTTTGCCTACCATTTCGGCTGTCTGCAAACGATGGCGCCAGATAGCCGTTGGTACGAAACCCCTCTGGTCCCACATAGACGTCAATTTCTACAAGTGTAATGATGGGTTCATCCATATCTCTAATGCTACCCGGCTATGGCTGCGACGTGCTGAAGGCGCTCCGATTTACCTCCATTTCAGGCATCCAAGCTCGCTTCATCCAGTTATGCCTGGATCCATCAAAATACTTGAGCCATATGCAGTCTATATATCTAGTTTGACTTTCTCCGGGTGGCATAGAGAAGGCCTTGTTCGAGACGTCCTTGATCTCTTTGCTCGTTACGCGGTGCCAGGTGTTCTAAAAAACCTGACAATCTGTGAAGTGTTGGGCGACAAGAGTGCCCAAGTGCGCCTTACACGGCCTACCGCCCTGCTCCGTGGTCTCACTCGCCTACAAATTGGCCGTGCCAGCGAAGACATTTGTTTGAATATACATCAGCTCACAACTATCCTGGCTAGTAGTCCATCTCTGAGTGTACTCCGGCTCAAAGGGGTTGATGGTACCCTGTCCGAGCAAGAAGATCTGCCCACTATTCATATACCCTCCTTACGAATGCTCAACCTGTCGTATATAGCGAAACCAACACTCCTCCAGCTCGTTTCCATACTATCTCCCGGAGCTCCCGACCTGCATGTCGAATTAAAGATGTCGTACTCTGCTGATACACAAGCGGCCATACGAGCGTTCTTGGAGCGTTCAAGAGTATCATCGCTCACTTTGCGCCACGGAATTGCAGAGCTTGTAAAAGACCTCTCCTGTTTGCCCAATCTTCACACTCTGCACCTCGGTCTGGAACTCGTATGTGGACCTAGACTTGGTTTGCTAGTTGACTCGACCCTGGAGGGCTGCCTGATCCCAAGGTACCCATCAATCCGGCATATAGGTTTAATCGGGGGTGGCCTGCAGCCACCAGTGCAAGAGTTGGCTAAACGCATAGTTGAAGCCTATCGGTTGATTGGACTCTCCTTTATGGGTACATTCTGGCACCCTAAGATCGCTTCACAAGAAGTGACTTTCGATGGTTGGCTAGAAAAACGATTCGGGGCACCCGTCATTGTGGATTACCTTCATGATTCGGACCGTGAATGGGAGCCGAGCAAAGGACAAAGGAACCCCTGGGTAGGTCAAAATGACACAACTAAGTCTATGAGCTTACGAACCATTCCTCCCCTCCACAGCGGGTATTCGGGAATATGTGATTGCGGAATTCAGGCTAGTTTATGACACAAGAGGCACTCTACTGGAGTTTCGGCAGGTGAAATTATGCCGAGTCTACTTGATTTCGAGATATTCGAAATGACTCTGTGACGAGGCATACGTTCGAGTCAATAGCGTTGTAACCCCATCGTAGACACCTAATATGTAACTTTTCTGTAAGAGGTGCCAGCACCACCAGAGAAATAACGGTTGTATTGAGGCCAGTTTTCCTACTTCTGCCTCTGCCTGCTTTCAGCGACCTTGCTGCTGAGTTGATTGGAATCGCTATCGTGAAACCTAATTGGATATATGACCAGATAGGGCTTACTCCCGTAAGGAGAACTAGTTCAAGTTTCCAAACCATGAAAGTACAAAAAAGTATGATTCTGTGATTCAACCACGTTTGGCAGATTGCTACATAACTTCCAGTCTCACAACAAGAGACTTGAGAGAAACCCCTACAACACGGCTTGGGCAATCGCAGCACCGCCAGCAAGCATCATAGACCAAACTCCGGCGGCTTTGAAGTCGATATTAACAGCACCGATGGCTGCATTGCTGCTGTTCGTGGTGCTTGGCGCTGCCGACGTGGACGTACCAGCCGTCGAAGTTGTACCTCCTGGCGCCGACGGGCTTGAGCTGGTGGCATGTGCCGAACAGGTGGACGGGGCGGTATTGGTGGGCATAGCAGTGCCAGTTGGGACTGCGTTGTGGTTATTAGGTTCAGTTGATAGAACGCGCTCAAAGATGAGGCTCACGCGGTCCGCATATACTCTCCCAAAGGCGCATTGCAAACATGTGGTCGGTGTTGTTACAGGTACTGTGGACGCATGGCTCGACCGCAAGGAGGAATGCCTGGGTACAGATGCAGCATGGGTTCATACTATAAACGGTGAAACCAAGCCAATAAGTCGACCAGGATATATTTACTCAAGGACCGTTACCTACACGTCGGTCGTGCACCCTATAGCCTGGGCGGCCTTGTCACCACAGGTTAAAACGCACTGTGGGATGTTTGCAGAGTTAATTGGAGGGTGAGCAGAACTCGTAACAGTCTGTGCGACTGCGAGGCTCGCGCAAGAAGAGACGAGTACGATGGAGAACTTCATGCTGCTGGTGGGGGTTGCTGGTGGGGGTGTGAAGATAGCAGTTGTGCATTAGAGGAACGAGAGCCCGCTTTTTGAGTCCTGGGTAGGCGATGCAGGGTGTTTGAGCGTTGCAGTTAGAACCGAGGAGGGTCACATACTCTATCCAAGCTGGCGCTCGTTTGGCATATCCACGCTCGTACCAACACTGCTTACTTTCTGGACGGTCACATGCATGCGGCGAGTAAGAGCATCACGTCTGCGCACAAGTACAGGATCCAGGGCCCTGTGCAGATATAGACGAAGGCCTACTGGATTAAGCATTGTCTCGGGCTGTGACATACTAGATCTATTTCGGTTCCAAAGACTCCGCTGGTGGGTCAAACGCGAGGTGAGGGCACGTTGAGCCAAAACAGCACTGCGCAAGCGATAGGGGTACAGAGTGTAATATTAGCCCACAGCATTAGAGCCGTCATCAGATCTCTTATCAGCCGGTGGGATGAATTTATGTGAAAAATTAGTTCTAAGTTTACCTGGCCGAGAGTTTATGTATGCTCTGTTGAAAACAATAAAGTTTCTCGATCGAGCGGCTCTGGAATGTGCATTCCGCTGTAGATCGCTCTTGCGCTGAGACTCACTGGATTCGCGCTGGTTTCAAGCTGACCCGATCCACGTGGCCGCGTCGATCAATGTGCCTCTCCGGAGTTCTCGATCATCGCACTGCCCTTGGGATTGGTGTGCAGGGGTTACGCCCATGCCATTCACCGTTACGCTCCTTGCACTGATGTCGAGCAGGTCCGGGGACCTCGAGTCCACAGGGAAGGTTTACTTCCTGGTTGCAGAGTGCTACAACGAGTAAGTAGTGTATAGAGTTGTCAACTGCTCCCCGGGCTGTAAATCCTGGATTAAATTAAGCCATATTATGTATTATCTACTCGGCGCCGACTAGCCAGGGGTCGACCCATTGGAAAGAAGCGCAGACCTGTTGTGTTTTGATGTAACTGTCGCCCTATTGAGTTGTGTTTTCGTTGTGCGAATATCCTCGGCTTCCAACTCGGGAGACATTATCTAAGAGACTTGCTCTGTCAATTTCGCAGCTAAGTACCAACTGCAGTTGCTGGGCAGGTATCAGGACCGTAAAGTTCGAGTGCAAACCTGTTGTGTCAAGTCGTCTTCTCGATATGCAGTGGCTATCTTCGCGCGCACAAATTGGAGATGAGAAATGTATTACCGTGTACGTAGGAAAATAGATAATACTAATTTCTAATACCATTTCCTGGCAAGACCGTTTGCTCTGGTGGAGGGAGCAAGGTCCTACTTTGTGCGTGTTTGGCTCTCCCCTATCTGGCGTCCCGACCCTCGGCTTCTTGCCCCTGTCCAAAAGGCATATAAACTGCGGCTCCTGTTGTTAGCTCTCTAAATCTAACCACCCGCTTCGTCGAACTGGTCCGTCTTCCCTCCCCCGTTTGCGGTGATAAATTGCTCATGACCTTCTAGTTCGCGCTCTGCTTAACCGCACCACGCCTACGGTCGCTCGCATATTCCTCGAAAAACATCGATGACCGTGCCCCCTGAAATGGCTGGGGATGCGAACGTACCCCAAGAGACCGAGGGCTTTCGTGTACGTTGGGTGCCCTCACTGAGCTGTATTGTGCTGACGTCCTTTCAGGAAACGCCCCCCGGTTCGAACCAGACGACAATATTCCCCTGTACCGACACCGTCTCAGGGCGTCTTATATTCGACTCACGAGCACGGCGCATCGGCTATTTTGACTTTGTAAACGCAGGCAACCACAGCGAACAAGTCAGAACTCGGGACCTCGGGTTGTATCAAGTTTTGGACGACGGCCGGGTACAGGAAATGCCAATCTACCTATTCCCCTGCGCCAACCCGGAAGACCGGTGCGAGAAGTATCTCATTGTGTATCCCTCGTCCTACCAAGTGCGTTCGAGGCTGGATGGGCGGCACATCGCGAACGTCGGCGTTGAGCGGAGACTCGAGATTTGGGCTGATGTTTTGGAAATGTAGTCGTACTTGTAAAGGCTGATAATGATATCCGCGTGAGTTGTGAATAAATTCTTTCTCGCTCGTCGAGGACTCGGAGAGTCGCAGGCCCGGCACTGGGAGGGTGGGCGCTGAGCAAATTCACATGACGCGAAAGAAGTCGGAAGCGCCGGTGTGTCCACCGCGTTGACGTTTTATACCGGACCTCCCCTGGATTCCGATATGTTCCCTTTCTCTTTCTCCCACCACCAACATGTACCTTGTCACTCTTTTTAGTGTTGCGCTCGCTACCACTCGTGTCTTTGCTCTCGATGCAGAACCCCGAGATAACCATGCGGTCAAGATCGACTCGCTCCCCATCACCGCCAACTTTAAACTCCCAGACGCTGGAATGACGCTCCCGGAGCAGGATCGGGCGCGGTTCAAGGCGTTGTTTGCGCGGGGCAGGGATGGGCACCATGCAGCCCGGGGGGAAGGCGTACGGTTGAAGAATACGGCTGTGAGTTTCATGTGTTTTGTGAGAGAAGTGTTCGTGACGGGCTGATCGGGATTGGTGGGGTGCAGATACATTATACGATGAAGGTGGGCGTTGGGTCGCCTCCAACGTATTGTGAGTTTTGGGTGGAGTAATCAGGGCGAACGCTGATGCGGGGTAGATGATTTATTATTGGATTCGGGGAGTGGGTATACTTGGATCGGAGCTAAGAAAAAGTATGTCAAGACCAAGACATCGTTTAAGCAGCCGCAGTCGTTTTATGCCAAGTGAGTCCTCTGGATTGCATTCTCGCCGTCGTTGATTTATCCACGGTTTAGCTACGCGAGTGGATCGGCGGTTGGGGATAACTGTAGGCTTACTACGCATCCCAAAACTTACTCAAGCTAAACTGCATCGTTTAGACAAGGACCTAGTCACTTTATCACCTACTCTTTCCATCTCCAACAAATCCATCGGCGTCGCAACCTCGACAAACGGCGTTGAAGGAATGGATGGCATCCTGTAAGCCCAAAGCTCCCCGTCCTCTCGCCCTCACCTCACCCCAACTTTGAAGCGGACTCGGCCCGGCTACACTATCCAACGTGCTAGAACCCAACAATGGCAAACCCGTCCCAACAGTCCTGGACGCCCTCTTTGCGCAGAAGAAAATCAGCCAAAACGTATTCGGTCTCTCGTTTGCGCCGACGACTTCCAAGGATGCTGTCGACGGGGAGGTTACGTTTGGGGGAACGAATAGCGCCAAGTATACGGGCAATTTGAACTGGGTGGAGGCTACGAAGAAGGAACCGTATAATCAGTAAGTCTGTGGTGGGCTAGAGAGGGCTGGGGCTTAACACATGTATTGTAGGTATTGGGGCTACGAACAGTCTATCCAGGCAAGTCAACGAACCCGTGCTTGGTTTTTAATCGATATTTACATTTTTCATAGTACGGAAACCAGACTCTTCAAAAGACCACCGCTGGTGTTGTTGATACTGGTGTGTCCCCCTTTTGTTATTAATTGATAACCCCCTAAAATACCAGCTCTCTAGGAACCACTTTGGTATACATTACTCCCAAAGCCTTCAAGGTCTACTCGGATTCTCTCCCCGGCAGCAAACTCGACGACGCGACCCACCTTCTTGAGATCCCCAAGGAGAGCGTCAGCAAGATGAAGTCGCTTTTCTTCAACATCAATGGTGTACGTTTTTACTCTCATTCCAATGGCTTCCGCTTGGCTGACCGTCATTTTGGTTCAGGTACCGTACGAGTTTACACCTAACGCTCAGCTCTGGCCTCGTTCATTGAACACTGCGCTTGGTGGCAAGGCTGATTCGTACTACAGTGTTGTGAGCGCGGTACGTGGTAATATCTTTACTGCTGGTAGCGTGAGGAGTGCTGAGAGAGCGGGCTCGTAGCTAACCGACCTCGAGGCCGATATGGGTTCTAGCTTTGTCAATGGCTATGTCTTTTTGTGAGTTTTCCTCTTGGCTTGTGCTGGGTGAGGTGAGCTAATTGCGCTTGGTTTGGGTTTGGAGGCAACGATTTTACACGGCTGTAAGTTCCACCGTGCGTACCATGTAACCGAGATCTAAAACTTCTTTAACAGTATGACCAATCCAAACACCGCATCGGATTCGCAACCACATCCTCGACCTACGCAAAAGTCAACTAGCCCACTACCCCCACCCTTATCTTCTAATACCTTGCTTACTTTTACGACGCCCGTGCCCGTAGCACTATTTTACCCTTCGCACGGTCTCCAGAGGACGAATTTTATCTTGCCTATTCCCGCGTCCGGTGCGCCTTTTTTTCTACCATGGACATCAGACAATGGCTGGACGATTGAGTTCAGATGTGTAGCCATGTACCTTTTTACTGTGACGCTTTTTTCCGCTATGTCTTGCGCTTTCTGGGAATGCAATCACGTTTCATATTTGGAAGCTGACGTGCGGTCGGATGCATAGGGCGAATCATTACCAAGTCTCTAGATATGTTAGTTTTAAGCCTGCGTATTGTTTGCCAAGGTTATGTTGACCAAGCTCGGCCAGTTGCGTCACAGGGACACACAAGCCAAAATAGGGTCAAACCACATCGCGTGGCCAAGCTAACACTGTGTCCCCCTTCCTCCCGCCACAACATACCTGCCAGCCTTCAAAAGCGTCGCATGTAATGCCGTGGGTTATGTTACCCAACAGCCCACGTGCGGTACGGACGGCCGAAGAAAAATGCCCCGAACAGCCGTCAATGAACAGCGGAACTTCGGGTGTAAGAACCCGATGCGCGGGGTAGTGTTCAAACCTGCCTGATGACGTTGCTGTAGCTGCAGGATTCACCTGACGACCCTGGTGCCGAGATATCCAGGGAGGCGTGGGTATGGAGGACCTATGTACGAGAAACGGATAGGTGGCTGTCGATGCGTGCTAACATGTTTGTTTGGTTTTCGTAAGTTATAGTTTACGACTTTCAACAGCTATCTCAAATGCACGCTACGCAGCTTCTGCTGTTTCTGCCGCCTAAGTGCGCTAATCTTGCGAGTATCGCTTGACTTATTGTGTCTTGATCCGTTTAGCCTCATGGTCGAGAGCCTTGGAGATCTCAAGCCCGACCCTGCCGAGTCATCTGCGCAGACACTCCTGGTGGTGTCTCAAACACTTGCTGCAATTTCAAATGGTCAACCTGTTACATTGCAAGATAAGGAAGCCCCACCCCTGCCGCGTTCTCCCCGCCCCGCGCCTCGGTGGTGGTAAACGTGCTCTGGCTGATGCCACTCAGTCTGAGTATAGTTGTGTCACTGATTGCCATGTTGGCCAAGGAGTGGCGTTACAAGTTTATGTCCTGCCGGTCTGGCCAGATATATGAGCAGGCGCGCCGGCGACAGCAGCGCTGGGACGGGATCGAAAAGTGGTGGCGGAAGTCCTGATCTACCTACCAGGAGTGATGTATTTGGCATTATGTGAGTCAAGTGTTGCCAAGTGGACAAGTCTGCTACTAAACATCACGACCAGGGCTATTTGCAACTGGGATGTGTGTGTATGTCGAAGTGGCCATCCCTGTCATTGCGGTCTCGGTATCCGCGACAATTATCTAGGCATGCGCCTCTATCTTGCCTGCCATGGATAATTTCCGCCCATATAGCACTCCTGCAACGGCTGCAGCAGTACGAACTGCCCGTGAACCTACTGTGCTCACTCGTGCGAGTTCTCTGTTCATACTTAGTTGTTTCCACTCTGAACGCCAGGATCCCCAACGTTTTGAATCGGCTCCAGCGGGTAGCCTAGACTGCGATCCCCACGACTCTAGAAATGTCGAGGTTCCCATGAACTTGGATATTGTCGCGCATACAGTGTGCTTGTACGTGAAGGTACTCTGGTACCCATTCGGGACACTTGGGCAACCAACCTGCCTGAGCCACAGGAGCCTGACGGGACCTCTGGCACCAGGCTTGAGCACTCCAATATGATAAGGGCTTACGTAAAGTATGTGTGCCATATACAATGCAAACATAAAATATACTAATTGACTATGTTAATTCCTGGTCCTACCTGGTTTGATTGAAGAAGCTATTCGCACTAGACTAAAAGAACAGATACTACACTTGATCTAAGCCAAAAGGCCAGAGTGGTAAGGAGTCAGGATGTCATTGTGGCGACCTTTATAAAAGCGTGCTTCTTGAACAGGACGTGTTCGGAGTGTATGTTGGATGCGCTTTGTGCAAGCGGTTGAAGCTTACCCTCTGATTTGCCAGCTCGACACTTTCTAAACTCATTATAGATGCAAAAGGTGCGCATACATTCATGTTTCGAATGACCCCCGTGACTAAAGCTGGTGTCGGGTAGATTACCACCACCTCGACACCCTACTGGAGCTCTCCTTTAATATGTTCTTGACTCAAAATGGGACAAATAATCGCAGAGCTTATGCAGAGGCCCCCAGTGACTTAGGTATGATTTCAGTTGCTACTGCAGCAGTTATGCCGTTCTATCACCAGAGGCCGACATCTGTTCATCAGTGGGGATCCTTTGTGCACACCACATCAGAATCCGTGATATTTGTCCTAAAACAACAGCTCCAGGCTAACAACACCATACCATCTACGTTGGAACTCCACAAGTTAGTGGGATATACTGCCCATCGCCTAGTTACGAGCTGATCGTACCTCAGAGGCCATTGTAGTACTTCACGCAGTCTACTTGCTATACTAGTTGCGCAAGTATTCTTCGCATCAAACAAGAAATCACCTGTCGCATACATCGCTGCAGCAACGCTTGCAACTGCTGCATTTGGAGCCAATGCATATCCTGGAGGTGAACTCTAGTCGCGGTAGGGGAAGCTCAGCTCCAGCAGGCCATACAGGTACTACAATACTATCATGATAGGACTCTTATGCAAACGAGCATCGACATACCATTTGCTTTTAGGTTCCTCCAGCTCGCCACATTGAAGATCTCGCCCCTAAATCTTTCCCACAGGTATGCATGCATTGCATAAATGCCCATGTTAAATTTCCAGCTTAACTGTCAAGTCCAGTGTAGCGAAATATTCAACATGCATGATTTTCGCAACTAGTGCCAAATGACTCTGATAACCAAGTTCAATGCACCCGCAATTGAATTGAAACACAGTATTTCGGGTCAGAATGTACAAATATATTTCATTTGGACAGTAATCTGGACTAATCAAAAAGGCCATCTGAAACGATTGCTCGAGTTGTAGTACTGCACAAGCTCGATCTACAAGCGCCAGACATACACAGACAAACATGGAGGATCACCTAACAGCGACGAAGTGCCGGGCCTGATCTCGATAAAAAAACCCCTGCAGAGTAGGGTACAGTAAATGATTCCCCAAGGATTATTTACAGTATATATACGAGATGTATATATACGAAGGTGTATATAAACATGTAAGCTTATAGCAGATCATGTGACACACAATTAGGATAAGCCCGAAATATATTCCATACACTACACACTCATAACTAGAATTTGAACGGCCCAGCACGAAGTGGACCGGCAAGTTGTGAGCTGCCAGAAGCAGGTTTCATTGCACCCAACTCAATGCGCTCCTGTCCCTGTTCAATTACCCCAGGGATGGGATCATCACTCAGTAGATCACACAGGCATGGCTCCTGGAGGTCGATTCCATCACCTTTGGCCATCGGGAATCCATCGCGAGGGCCACATGGCAGCACCTCGATCTCCTTGTCAAAGCCAGCATCGCTCTCCCACAAATCTGGTAAACTTTTGTTGTGTGCTATCGGCTGCTCCTCTCCTCCTACACTCCCACCCTCGGCCACCTTCTCCTTGCCTATAACAGCAGTCTTTTGGATGGGTGTGGCAATGTTGGACAGGTCTCGAAAGCGCACTGTTGGCACAGGACGACGGGCAGTACTATCATTCTATGGAACTGTGTTTCAGCGCCAAACCTAGAGCATATAGTAAATAATCTCACCTTGAGGTGCTGTTCATGCTGTTTGATTTGTGTCATGTATACAAGCGTGCTGGCCTTCTGTCGGCCCCAGTCAGGTGAATTCAGCTTAGTGAAGTTGGACACTGTCTGTTCCTCGGCCATTGAATTTGGGACAATTGAGTAAAGTTTGGTAGCCAAGTACGAGAGAACAACTGCATCAAAGTGATGGGACATACTTTGCCAGTATAGCAGAGGTGTCTTGGAGTTCGGGTACCAATCAAACGGAGTGTGTTGTCAGGTGTAGCTAGCGAATTCCGTGCGAAACTCCTCAAGGATTGAGTCTACAGTTGGGTACGAGTGGCTAATATCACAGGGCAGTCGACCAGAGTTGATTTCATCCACCAGTAGCTCACCTAGATACCCCCCTGCAATTTGGTAAGTCAGGATGCTGGTGTGAAGATCAGCATCAGGCTCCAGGCACAAAGAAGAACTAGAGGAGCGGGGAGGCAAGGAGATTGTAGTAGCTAGTGGGTTCAAGTTCTTCTGGCTGAATAAAGTGGTACAAAGGTAGTCTGAGTGGAAGGAGGTTAACTTTGTGCAGCTTTTTTCAACATAAAACAAC
>WSTK01000643.1:0-18762 GCA_019616945.1 Ceratobasidium sp. 414
TAGCCTTCTTATGCTCAATCTGTAGCTCTGATACCCAGCTGTATTGTAGTATATATTGTGTAATTTTAGGCTTATGCATGAGGTAGCTACAGGCCAGTGAATTCAGGACATCAGATTTCGCGAACAGTTTTGTCCCATACTGTAGTACCCGCTTATTGTTGAAAATTGAGCAATTCTTTGCCACACGCAGCCAACTACCAGCAGACTGCCGCGTGATCAGCCACACAGAGCCACACATAATAAGCGCCCGGCGATTTCCAACTGCTAGTCTCGAAGCGGCGCGCCAGGCTCGGATGTCATCACTGCGCGGTCAGAAGGGTTTGAATTGCCCAAGCTTGTTCTAATTATGTCTGCTAAGCGACTGCCGCTATCTAGGTCTCGAGGTCCGATGGATTTCGCTTAGCCGGGGGCCTTAAAACCCCCCCACTGATTCTCCCCACTCGTCACCCAACTTTGACACCTCACCCACGATGAAGCCTAGAGAGAAGGACCAAGCGAGCGAGTCAGTAATGCCTGTTTCGTCTTCGGCTAGCGTGTCGGGAAGAGACAAGGATGGGGAGCGTGGGATGGAGAGGCAGTTTTCGTTTTTTAGCATCATTGGTCTGGCATTTGCTATTTTGAATGTGAGTTGGTTTCATCTCGGGGTTGGGACCATCACTGACGGCATTCGTGCGTAGTCATGGACAGCAATGGCTGCGTCGTTGAACATCGTCCTCCCGTCCGGCGGGCCAGTTGCTATGCTCTGGGGGCTTGCCGTCAGCACGGTTGGTGCCCTCTGCCTGAGCGCAAGCTTGGCCGAAATTTGTACGTTTTTTCTTTTGTTGCTTGGTTGGATGTTTGACAATCTGTTTTTTTGCAGGTCACATTTATCCCACTTCAGGTGGACCGTACCACTGGAGTGCGGTTTTGTCTCCTCCAGAATGGGCCCCGCTGATCTCCTGGATTTGTGGTTGGTTTGCTGTGACGGGATGGTGGGCACTTGTTGCCACGGCTGGAAGTCTCGCGTATGTCTTCTATTTCAACTTCTACCCGTCATTTTCATAATCATATTGCAATTACCCAGCGGATCTCTCATCACCGGGATCATCGCCTTCTTACACCCAAACTACGAAGTCCAACGCTGGCATATTTTTCTCATCTTTGAAGTATGGATGTTCGGCGCGTTCTTCATCAACACGTTTGGCGTGCGGCTCCTGCCGGGTATCAACCGTGCTGCTCTCACGTGGTCGATTGCAGGGATGGCGGTGATCTGCATAACGTGCCTGGCGTGCGCGAGCCCAAATTACGAGAGTGGTCGGTTTGTATTTGGGGGGTACGTGAACGAAACGGGGTGGAGTAACGGGGTGGCCTGGATTCTGGGCCTGTTGCAGAGTGCGTTTGGTTTGACGGGTTTCGATGCGTAAGTCGCTTGCTGTTCACCCAAGGGGGTTGCTACTGACACTTGTATAGTGTGAGTCATATCGTGGAAGAGATGCCCGACCCTCATATCCACGCTCCTCGTGCCATGGTCCTTGCGGTGTTGATCGGCGCGACGAGTAGCTTTGCGTTCCTGGTCGTGTTGTTGTTCTGTCTTACGGACATCGATGCAGTGATCACTTCGCCTGCGGGTGCTCTGCTTGAGATTATCTATCAGGCAACAAACAACCGTGCTGGTGCGGTGTGTTTGCTGATGTTCCCGGTTGTCAGTATGGCTTTTGCCGGGCAAGGTGAACCCCTTTTGCGCTTCCTGGAAAATGCCTGGCATTGACTCTGACCGGGCAGGCATTATGACCGGAGCCTCGCGAATGACTCACGCTTTTGCTCGTGACAACGGCTTGCCATTCTCCCGAGTCTTTGCGCACATCAATTCACGGTTCCGTGTACCGCTGGCCTCGTTAGCCCTCACGACTGCGCTTTGTGTGATATTCGGCTGCATTTACCTCGGCTCGAGTTCTGCTTTAAATGCAATTCTGAGCTCGAGCGTTGTTGCGCTGAATATTTCGTACAGCATTCCCGGTGAGTTCATTCCCCTGTCTCTGAAAGCTGTTTCTGAAACAGGGTGAGTAGTGGCGTTGCTTTTGATTCGCGGCCGCCACCTCCTCCATCCTCCCGGCCTGCCCGCTCCACCGACTTTTACACTAGGGCGCATCGGAGGCCCAATTGCAAATATCGTCGGGCTCGCGTTTGCGGTGCTAACAACCGTGTTTTTCCTTTTCCCGCCTGTTCTGCCCGTGACCCCAGCAAACATGAATTATACAATTGTCGTATTTGGGGTTATTGCGGTAAGCTCGAGTCACCTGCGGTTCCTTTGAGCGCCGGAGCGCTGATGCCGTTGCTTTGTACGTTATTCTAGCTTGTTTCCATCATAACGTGGATCACGTCTGGCCGGCGGAACTTCAAAGGTCCGCTGGACATGGATGAATTACTGCGGCTGGCGTACGAAGCTCGCCGCCCAGTCGAAATCCGGGAAGAAAAATCATCTTGAATCGGTCGCTTCCGCACTGCACTATTGTATTTACCACAATTATTGTCGTACGCCTATGTTATTCTGCTTTTTGGACTGCCAGTGTAAGCGCTGAAGGAATCATGTGGCTGGGGTGACGTCATACTGCCTCTTTGGGATTAGTGGGCGCGGAAGCATATAAATAGGTGTTTTCATAATTTGCCCCCACTTTACCCCCGATACAGTATGCCTACTCCCACTACGCCTACTTCTGCCCCTAAACTCTCGCAACGACCATCGAGTCCCGCGCCTGGGTCCCCTCCCAAGGTGAGTGCGGTTCATTTGATCAGGACGAACATTAGATTAATTTGATTAGACTCCGCGCGCCGCGCCAGTCGTGCTGAGCGATGTCAAAGCCACCTCATACGGCACTATAATCCACGACTATGGTCACCCACCAGGACATTACCCTTCTTCTCAGGATAGTTTTCCTATATCTCGAGATAGCGTCGACGACGTCGGCGGGGTCGGTGGCATAACTTCCAGTGACCTTGCAAGCTCCCAAACTAGTACTATCCCCAAAGTCGACGATTCGCCCACAACCACGATGCACGAGTACAGCTACACGTACGGTGTCGACTCGTTCGTGTCAACCGATTCGGCGCCTCCTCGTCTGCGGCGCCAGTCCGAGATCGCCGCAAGCCGGCAAATGACAGCACCAAAAGCGCTCGAGCATGGGAGCCAGCACCGTGCCCCAAGGACGCCGAAGAGGATTATCGTTTGCTGTGATGGAACGTGGCAGGATGGGATTATTAGCCGGCAGGCGTGGATGTATTCGAACGTGTTGAAGTTGGCGAGGTGTTTGAACCATGATGATGAGCGGTAGTGAGTAGGGTCGTGGTTTGGGGATGGGGATGGGGTACTAATCATGCTGTGTTGATAGTGATCCGCCTATTCCCCAGATTGTGTTCTACCAGGCGGGGATTGGTAGTGAGCAGAATATCTATTCGCGGTATGTGGATGGAACGACTGGATCTTCGTTGGGTAAGTAGGGCTTTGGTGCCATGCTGGTCTCACGCTGAAGATGAAATGACTTGGTACCCCATAGCCGAAAAGGTGCAGGAAGCGTATGCGTTCATTGCACAGTAAGTACAGGATTCTTCTGAGTTTCTTTGCTTCTTTCTAACTGACCTTGTGACAGTAATTATGCGCCAGGCGACGAGGTGTGTGAATTGTGGATGCCCCGAAATCACCTGACACCATTCATTCGTAGGTGTTCTTGTTTGGTTTCTCGAGGGGGGCGTACACAGCGCGCATGGTAGCTGGGTTTATTGTAAGTCGGGTCAACTCTAAGGATGTTAGCGTATAGGTGGAACTAGATTTATCGTGTAGGGGTACATCGGGATATTGGATCGTACGGCGATGGACTCGTTCGCCGATATCTTCATCGCTATGCAAAAGAAACACAAGGCCGAGAACGAAGCCGGTATGTTTTGGCCGTGCATGTGGCTTCCATGTTATGCTAACTGGATTTAGAGAGCAAGCGGTGCGACGCTACTCTAGCTCAATTCCAGGAAATCTGCGACGACGGCCGAAGGCGTTCATACTTCAACCATGACAAGTTTACTATAAAGTGCATCTCTCTTGCTTCACCGTTCAAACTGTCCGAGCCCCTGACACGTTTGTGCCTATAGATGTGTTGGAGTTTGGGATACCGTTGGTAGTAAGTCGTCTTGATGCACGTGGGTACCTACCCTTGCTGATTGGCCGCTCTCAAGGCATGGGTTTACCGACCGTTATCACTCGGAACTCTGCAAAGATGCACCAGCTATTCGATTTTCCGGATAATGTGCTTGGTCCGCATATCGAGCGCGCGATGCATGCGATGTCGTTGAATGAAGACCGAGAAGACTTCGTGAGTTCAACGATGATATTTTATCGTGGTCGTCGGCTGACATCCCCGGACAGCAAGTGACCAAGTTCTACCAGACCAAGACCGGAAAAGAACGAGGTCAACAGTTGAGGCAGGTGTGTGTAATTCAAATTTGAGTATTCTCCGGGTGTATGCGCCTAACTTAGGAAATTGTATAGGTCTGGTTCGCTGGTCAACACACTGATGTAAGCTATGTCCAGTCGCTAGTCTGTTTCTGTACCTCATTTCCTACATTTGAATAGGTTGGTGGTGGTTGGCACGACCATGATTTGTCTGATGTTGCACTAATATGGATGCTTGTGAGCGCCATCCTTCTGATACTTCATGAACCTGGCTCATATCGTTCCTGCTACCTCAATAGGCCAATGTCGAGGATATTTTATCAATCGACTTCAAGTACGCTAAATCACTCCCCCGACCGATTGCAGCCTGGGGCGCTCAACTACCACACACATCCCAAACTGGCATCTACAAACTTACTGGCATAGCTCCCCGTCGCCCATCTACCGACCCTGCCACCCATGAACTCATGCACCCCTCGGTTAAAGAACAAGCGCTCCGAACCCCTCAAGCCAACGACTGGATCCGCGACCACCCTGACAGGTTCTCCCGGCTTCTACCACTGGAAGAAGAGATCCGTAAGACGTGGCAATACACACCTGGGTTGGTACCCAAGCGAGACGATAGCGCGGTTGCACGGCAGGAGCAGAAGAATGAGCAGATAGCGGCTAGGGGGTTACTAGCGATGGCGCAAAAGGTGTTGAGGGGCGCGACGCAGACGCAGGTTATAAGGGATGAGGGTGGGCGGTCGATTTATGAGGATTCGTGGGTTGGAAGGATTTTCAATGAGATTATGGGGAGGAAGGAGAGTTGAGTATAAGTGAAGAATGAATGAACTATTCTGGCTCAGATTTCGAGTAGTGCACAGGCCTTGCAGTATTTAATTCCAGTTTTGAGCGAATTATTGTTACGTTCTGGGACCTTCACATGCTCGGGCCAATTAGTCCCGAGTGAATGTGTCAAACGTCGTCAGAGCCGGGCGCTTACGGACGCCGCCGTTCGGGATTGAGCCACCACCGTTGGTCTTTAGTATTTACTGTCCTGAATAATACATTGTGGCACAAAATAAATTGGCTCAACCATCGCATTTTATCTCCCCGCGCTGGTACCTATCTGGGCTTTTTTCTGTGTTTCTCAAGTTCAATTGATTCTTCCCTCCCCTGACCGCACACTCCAATCCGAGTTGCTTTTATCCGTAGGGTCCGTGTCTTGAGACTCCCTTGGTGCCTGCTACGACAACCTGTTTTCGAGATTCTGCTCTCCTTTTTTACAGGTATTATCTCGGTTAAAGCGTCGACTGAGTATTCTGGGCAAGCTTTACCTTATCAGCCCACCACCGATATCTCAACACTTGGTTTTGTTTACAAAGCTTCCCGAAGAAATAGTAGTCCGAACTTTGCAATATTGCAACTGCCAAGATATCCTACGATTCTCAGCAGTAAGCACGGCCTGTGCTTGATACCTGATTTTGGTTGATACACACACCTTATAATCAGACGTGTCGATCCTATCTCGAGCTTGTCCGTAGCACCACCGGTTTGCAATTGCAGGTAGAACTCGAGGCAAATCGACTCCGACTCTCTGGTAATCACCCACAAATGAGTCAACGAGAGCTGTTAGAAGCGGTTAGGGGGTATCGTGATGGTCAACTCCTTTCATGTCCGCCCACGTTGTGCTCCTAATGGATGTATATTATAGGTTGGCTTGACTTGAACTTGCCCCTATGTCCGACCACAAAAGCACCCAACGAAGAAACATTTACTCGATGGGATCTTCGAGATGGATTTTACTTGAATGCGTGCTCCAGGGCAGCTCCTACGGCTGCACACGCAGGTACTGTCCAAATTATTTCTTTAGATGACCCAACGTCACGCTGGAGTATCACATTTGATGTGAATTTTCATGATATCGTAATGGATCCTAGTCAAGAGTTATTAGTACTGGTGGTTGCGGGCGAAACAAAGTATGTTCTACGACTCTTATCGGGTGGGTCGCACTCACAGAGAATTAACAGCTCAATGCTATTGTCGTTGCACTTCTGTTCTTTTACAACTGGACTCGCCCACCCCCTTGCTAGGCAACCCATCATCGTCCTTGAGCTCAGTTTCCGCATTGATACCGACTTTGCAAATAGTAATACCAGCCTAATGGTTATGGACGAGCTACTAGTTCTTAGCCTCAGCTCTAGCGACTCGAATGAATCGCCATATCCTCTGCTCTGTGATGTTTTGGCTATAAACTGGTGCACAGGGACTCTGTTAAACCATATAGGCAGTCGCCGAGGGATCTGCACCATGACTTGCTCGACATGAATCGACTGGCCGTTTTCGTCGCCAATGTCACCACCTCTGGTGCTGAAGTGGGGAAAGCCGACTCGGTTCGCCTCTTGATATACGACCAGATCTGCGTGCCTTGCTCCGGAATTTTGCATCAAAATGGGGTATCTCATACCATCTCTGCGTACCCTGCGCTTCCCCCTGCACTCAACCTCGAATTCCCCACATTTCATAATGAAATCGGGGTTTCTATCTGGGACTTCTTCGTGCATGTTGTATCAACTTCAAGCAACATTTCCCCCGACCATACCAAGTTTTTCCCTGACCCTCCGTGTGGGACACTGTGTTTCAACGTGAGAATTATTCGTGGACTCGATTTCATCGATTCTGTTATCTTTATTGATAATCGGCCTCCTCTCCCAAGTATCACTTGGACGATCCGAATCTCTTCCATGGCGTGCTTGGGGAGAAAGCGCAACACGGTGGATTCAGCTTGGTTACCTGCCTGATCGCTGCATGTCCGGAATGTACGGCTCACGGTTCGTCACGGCGGGACACACCAATAACGAACTCAAGCCACAACTCATCATTGCCGATTTCAATTCCGCGCTCGTCAGGAGATTCAAAGGTCGAGAGTCGGATAGGCATGAGCTTTGTGCCATAGATCCCGAAGATGATAATCTTACCAAAGGGATCTGGCAACACCTCGGCGAAGTTCCAGAGGAATGAAGGATGATGGTCGTCAATGTGGAAGAAGGTACACCTAGCGTAATTGAAGGGCTCAGTGAAGCTCCAATTATTTCGAGGTTGCCGTACCGACTCACGGTTATCGGTGGAACTTCTGTTGCATATGACGACTGGATGATTGACGGAAACCGCCTGGTTGGAATCAAGGTACAGTCGTTTGTTTCTATCGTGTACTGGAGGCAAACGCGCTGATCTGTGCCGCATAAGTTTGATGCTCGGACCAACGACGCTGACCGTTTTGTAGTCCACTATATTTGCGATTGAACCTGTGTGTATACTTCTGGATTAGCGAGGTTTCGGCGCTGTTTGGAAGATTCGCAATATTGTAGATAAATATCCCCGCATAAAACCAAGTTCACGGACATTTAATAGCGCGAGAACACTATTCTAGCCCACCCACCGGGGCCTCTGAGTGCCTGTAGTCTGTTATACTTGCGATTACATTTGCGCGCATGCTCCCAACCAAACCTATGGGAAGTCTGGGAGCTCTGGAAGGGCCCCGAGTACCTACGGACACCTCAGTTTGCAATTTACTCGCCTCCAAATAACTGACTGCTTTCTCTAGCTCCCTCGCTCTCGCATCCATCACACCTACTTTGACAATCAACCAATTCACGATCGAAGCATCCGCCTGGCAATAAGGTCACCCCTTCAAGCAATAGCGACATTCTTGCGGCCTGGTTCCGACCCATGCTACAGAGAAGCCATACCATTCCTTTCCCCACAGCTCAAGCTTCATGAAGCTCCCAACGCACGCTCGGCCAATTGACCAAGGTGACCTTGCAGCCCCATGATTATAGATGTTGCCAAGGTGCCGCAATTTTGACCCCCGGAAGCTTGCCGATATTTACAAGCGAAAACGAGTGGACGAATCACAAACACGGTTCCCAATATTGGGGGCGGTTGCTGTTTGGCCCATATTTGGTCGATGTTTATAATAGCACCTCAAGCGCCGGGCGTTTGTGGAACCCTGTCCATGCCACCACACTGACTGCGAGGTTTTCAACGTTTTACTGAAACCGAAACCGACACTACTGCAATCTTGAAGGTCCTCAGATTTACTTGAAATGTCACAACCACCGACTTCTCTCACGAATTTTCCTGGGGAACTAATCATCCGCGTGTTGCAATTTTGCAACTCCCAAGATATCCTCCGATTTTCAGCGGTAGGTGCAAACTCTTGTTGATATATGCTCTCAATTAATTTTCATGTTTCGTCCTCAGACGTGTCGAGGCTTTCATGAGCTTGTTCGTAGCACAACTAGCTTACAGTTCCAGATCGAGCTCGAGGCAAATCGGGTTCAACTAGCCGATAATTATGCACAAACCAGCCAACACAAGCTATTGGAGGCGCTCAAATGTTATCGTGACAGTCTGTAACTCTCCTTTACAACACTTCGTCATGAGTGTTAACGAACTTGCGCTGCAGATTGGCTAGACTTGCGGTTAGACCCGGGCGAGGTCATAACATTAATACCCAACGGAGGCAGGCGTGCGTTTATCCGGGTTCACAACGGCCTCTGTGCAAACGCGTACTCCAATTCGGATCTTGCCCGGGGCCCTCTCAAGGCGAATGCTATCGAATTCATTCCTTTGGACGAGCCTTCAGCACGTTGGAACATCACATTCAACGTGGTTTTTTATCAATTCACCATGGATTCCAGCCAGGACTTGATAGTGCTGGCTAGTATCGAGGTCACAAAGTTAGCTTCCCTGTTTTCTTTATATGGAGGTTTATTTACGAACCTCCGGCAGCTGGTTTACATTAACCTTGCGCTTCTGCTCTCTGAAGACTGGACTTGCTCACCCCCTCGCCGAACAGCCCGTTGTTTTGTTCAAGCTCTCATTCCGCGCTATTCCTTCCATTAAATACGACGTCACCCGCATATTGGTAGTGGGAGAGCTACTGGTTGTAAACCTGAGTTCAAACGGCAGGTCCTACAGCCAACACTGCGATGTCTTGATAATTGACTGGCATGCTGGGGTTCTATTGCGTCATCTGGGCACTCACCGAGGGATCTGCAGTGCCGCATACTTGGGCGAAGGCCGGCTAGCAGTCTTCATCATAAAAATGCTAGAATCAGATTCTAGCGTACTAATGGCTACTCCAATAAGCCTCCTATTATTCAACCAAATTCGCACACCTCGGGCTGAAAGTCCATGGCATGACAACAACATTTGTGATGTGTCTGCATGCCCCACACTTTCTCCAACACTTGAGCTCGAATTCCCTCAACTTCGGCCTGGAGCAGATATCTTGTTTTTTCCCTTCTGCGCACGCTCCGCACCAACACCGAGTAAGGTCACCTCTCATGGCTTGAAATTTGTTCCCGATCCCTGGTATCAAATACTCAGTCTTACTGTGAATCTTATTGTCGACCGCGCGAATCGAATATTTACTATCTTTGTTGACGTCCAGAGGATACTTCATCATTTGTCCCGAGCATCGCCTCGAACACCCATAGAATCTCTCCCATGGCAGGCCTGGGGAGAAGATGCAACACGGTGGATCGAGGCTTGCAGCTTATCTGGCGCCTCCGCATCTAACTCTCACGGCTCACGGTTCGTCATTGGACAGCGTATATGTGATGATCACCAAACACAACTTATTGTGGCCGATTTTAATCCTGTCCTTATTAAAAAAATCAACGCTTGCGAGTCGGTTGGGAATAACCCTGATGTCGTGAAGAACAAGAGTCTTGCACGCGACGCATGGCCGCGACTCAGACCAGATCTTGAAGAACGGATGATGTTAGTAGATTATGCGGACGAGGAAACACCCACGGTGGTCGAGGGCTTCACGGAGACTCCAATTGTGTCAAGGCTACCATACCGAGTTGCTGTCCTTGGCGGACCCGTTACATACCATGATTGGATGATCGACGAAAATCGGCTTATTGGGCTCAAGGTGTGCCCACTGATTTCTGTTAGGGTTTGCCGATAAAAGCTAATTTGCATAACAGATTACATCTCTTTTCGACCGTGGTGGTTCTCGTGGTCATCTTGTAGTTCACTATATCCGTGATTGAATTCATCGGTATACCAGCGTAAGTGCAATTGCAGCACAGTAATCTAAAAAGTTTCTATACGGCCCAGTAGAGTAATTCACAATATGTATGCAAGGCCAGTGGAATATGCAACGATAAATGAACAAGAACAAGAACAAAAATGCGTGCTATGGGAGCTCCGCACAACATACAGCATAGTATAGCATAAGCATTTGGACTGGTCCTGATCCTCTGGTGGTTTCTCGCAACAGGGTCTGTGGTCCTCAAACCTGATCGTTTTCCTATCAGATAACTTCAGTCCGGCCAACCCCTCCAGTAGCTACTTTGCACCAATATATATCTCGAGGCGGGAGACACATGACGCTATGTGGCTCTCCACCTGTGGGTCGAACCCCCGCAACGCCGCTACAGTAACATCCGCCGTTGTAGGAGGCACTTGGATACCTCGAGGTCGCAAGAGCGCTAGGGTGTGGCTCACGAGACAAGGAGAGCTAATGCAGTCGATTTACAGCGCGGCCTCGGTCGGATAAATGACTAAGATTCGCAATTCTATAGTGCATGTATGCGCTATAGCCATGTTCGTAGCGGCGGAAGTTACGGTTGCAGCGCTGATATTGGGACAAACCAACGCTTGTAGCAGCGCCTGTTGCGAAGCTGAGCTGATTCTTGAACCGGCCTTATGTCATTCCCCTCATCTTATTTTTTATCTTCCCTATCACGGGCTCTGGGTCAGTAACGGCCCATCTCCCCTGAGCACGTACCTACGCCTCCCATACTCCTGGAGAATCAACACAGCGGCTAGATGCAATCAAGCACGCACCATAAAATGCAATAATACAATGAGATTCTCAAAAACGCCGTATGAAATCATTAGGAAAAGATGGTTGTGATTGCCTAAATCGGGATGTGCTCTGTGAGCAGCCTTGGGCAGCAACTGATGGCCCTTGTTTGACTCGGTCACCGGAGCCGGTGGGTGGTTCGTTATATTCGCGATCACACCCGCGTGTATGCTCTCAACTAAATATAAAGGAAGCCCTGTGAGCTCTGGAGGGGCTCCCGAGTGCCTACAGATACCTTAATTCGCCTTCAAAATAACTGATTGCTTTCTCTAGTTCCCGCACTCTCGAATATATTTCATTTACTGACGATCAACCAATTCACGGTCGAAGCGTCCGTTTGGCAATAAAGTCATTCCTTCTGGTAATGGAGAAATTCTTGGGCTTGGTTCCGACCCACACGCTGCAGAGAAGCCCATCATTCGTTTCCCCACAACTCATGCTTCTTGAAGCTCCCAACCCTGAGGGTCAACTCGGGCTCGGTCCATTGACCAGTCTTGCAAGGGGATAAGATGTCCTTGCAGCTCCATGCCCCTAGATGTAATAAAGGTGCACTAGTTTGATTTGCATAATTCGATGAGGAAATATACATAAAGTCCCACAAGGATATCGATGAACGTTTTCTTTGAGCCCTTTAGTCTTCTGTGTTCTAGATTAGCAGCCGAGGCCCGCAGGGGCCAGTGCTTCAATCACGTTCATTGAACAACAGGTCTGGGAGCTATTTTCGATGTATGGCGGGGTATTTGTTCCTCCCTAGGGAAATATTGCTGCACTTTCGTCCCTTTATGGCTCCTCGCAATCGATAGCGGGGGTTAGCATGTGGCCGCCCCCACCCGGGAAGTATAGGTGGCCGTCGTGGGCAGGTTGCCTATTGATATGCGGTTAGCGACAGCGTGAACGCTATGCGTGGACCTGTGTGTGCTCGCGGGGGATGAGCTAGTTATCTCGTTTGAGCGTGGAACTGAGAGACTCTTCAGAGATATAAATCTCGGCTAGAGGTTGAGTTCATTCTTCATCAGTTCATTTCTCATCCTTTGTTGCCCGCTTACGATTTTCAACATGATCTTCGTTGCATTCTCTGTCTTGACGCTTTGTTTGAGTTCGGCCCTCGCTGCACCATTCTCAAACTCAACCATTTGCGGCACGACTATCAGGTAGGTCCTTTTCTCTAGCAGAAGTTTCAGCCAACCAAGCGCCCTCCTCCAGTGCCGATGCCATCGCCGCTGCTGAGGCTCATTTTGCAGCAAACAAGGTGTCGCTCAAGGTTAGGCCTCGGGCTGAATTTGCGGTCAAAATTTCGGTATACTGGCACGTCATCCAGTCCGGAGCTAGCACGTCATCCTCTATTGCCCCAAAGCTACCCGACACTCACGTGTTTTCTAGATTTGACCCAGGGCAACATTCCTGAATCGCAAATTGACGCCTCCATTTCTGCGCTCAACAACCACTACTCTGGTAGCAACATTACATTCACACTAGCCGGCACCGACCGTACCATTAATGAGTAAGCAATATACTAGCAAATACTGCAGTAGCCTGTTTGAACATTCCTTCTAGGGCCTGGTTCGATACTGCCACTCTCGACACTGACTCGCAGACCGCAATGAAGGATGTACTTCACAAGGGCGACGCTACTGCTCTCAACGTCTACACCGTTGGTTTCACGTCAGTCCCCTCAAAATTATTGGGTTATACAACGTTCCCCTGGAAGTACGCTGGAAACCCCAAGGATGACGGTGTCGTTATCCGCTACTCGACCTTGCCCGGCGGCTCCACTATCAACTATAACGAGGGCAAGACGCTCACGCACGAGACCGGCCACTGGCTCGGCCTCTATCACACCTTCGAAGGCGGCTGCTTGGGTGATGGAGACCATGTGGACGACACTCCACCCGAGGCCTCCCCGGCTAGTGGGTGCCCAACCGGCCGAGATACTTGCCCAGGTGGTGGTGTTGACCCGTGAGTAATCCGGTGGTTACCTCGACTGTGAATCGTCTCACCCGAAATTCATAGGATCAATAATTACATGGACTACACTATCACCTCCTGCATGACTCAGGTATGGCAAGGATCGAAACATGAACAACTGAACGCATTGCTCATCTCCATGTCATGTAGTTCACCCCTGGCCAGATTGATCGCATTAAGGAACAGATTACCACTTACCGTGGGATCAAGGCTTAAAATCTGCGCGACGGAGCTGGAATAGCCACATTGAAGTTTGTTTTGACTGTAATTTTCCTTGGTGATAATCAAAATTCATATTTGGTGTATTCGTATCCTGCTGCGTAGTGACTACTCAGGCGGAACTGAGCCATCTTGAGTCAAGACATCGGAACTTTATCAACCACGACGAGCATTTTCACCCCATATATGCGCGGCATTTCACGTTCTAAGCTTATCGATGTTCCCCGACAATGGATTGAACCAAATGGTCGTGCCCTCGGTGGGCGGTTGCTCGTTTCGAAAAGCCGGCGGGGACAGGTTCAGTCGATGGACCATATCCAAGCATACCCATATGTGCAGCCTCGAAAACAGACACACCAGGAGCGACACTCATCGTCATTAGTCCGTACAATTGCAATTCGGCCATTTTCAGTGGTCTCAATGTCGTGGCTGGGCCGGCGGCTTGCACCCTGCTCCGTCATCTCCGTCCCGGGCAAGCCCACGGAGGTTCACCACCTGATGCCCGGGCTAACCAAGATCGTCGCCATCACAGCCGGCGGGAACACCAGAGAGCTCGGGGACGCAAGGCCGAGGTCGAAAATATTACTTTTTTAGATAATTGATGCCGCACAGGCTGACTCAGTGATGACGAAGCGGTGGAGGCTTGATCACCGGATTTGCAATCCCGACCACCACGTCATTGCGCGATGAGTAAGGACCACTCGTGCAAAAGACACAGACTATATAATGCCTCTACCAACTCGACAGCATCCCCAGACATCCTCTTCTACCTCCCCACACTCCCATGGCTGCCGTACACAACACCAATGCCGGATTCGGCACCCGCGCTATCCATGTTGGCGCCGAAGCCAACGCAGAGACCGGAGCTGTCATCGCTCCCATTTCTCTCAGCACAACATACAAGCAAGATCGAGTTGGGAAGAACAAGGTGAGTCACCTGTCATTTTAGCGTTGGCCTTGAACTTATGCTTGCGCCCAGGGCTACGAATACTCTCGCTCTGGCAACCCGAACCGCGACCAACTCGAGCGCCTTCTCGCTTCGATCGAGGCTGGCGGAGGTGACGCAGTGGCGTTTTCCTCTGGATCGGCCGCTATCGCCACCGTATTCCAGGCACTTGGTCCCAATTCTCACGTTGTTAGTGTTAACGATGTTTATGGTGGCACCTTCCGGTACGTATCACCTTATTTTGACGTCAAACGAGACACTCATTGGTGGTACAGATACATGACCCGTGTCGCAAAGGAGAACCAAGGATTGGAGACAACGTTCGTAGATCTAGAGAATTCCTCGGATGAGCAGGTAGCCGCCGCGTTCCGCGACAATACCAAGGTATGCATACTTTTGCCCCTGCAACACATTTACGCGTATTAATTCCATCTCTATAGCTTGTCTGGATTGAGTCTCCAACCAACCCCACCCTGCGCCTCGTTGATATCCGCAGGATTGCCCGTCTCGCCCACGCCCATCCCTCCAATCCCCTCGTCGTAGTTGATAATACCTTCCTATCGCCATACTACTCCTCTCCTCTGCTGCTCGGTGCCGACGCCGTCGTCCACAGCCTCACGAAATACATCAACGGCCACTCGGACGTGGTCATGGGTGCCCTAATTGTCCCCTCGGTATCCACACACCCCCGCGCCGCCGCATTCGCTCAACGCACTCGCTTCCTCCAGAATGCAACCGGCGCAGTTCCGAGCCCCCACGACTGTTGGCTCGCTCATCGTGGGGCCAAGACGCTGCACCTGCGCATGCAGGCGCACGGACGCAATGCGCTTAAGGTCGCAAGCTACCTCGAGTCGGTCGCAGGGCCAGACTCTGCAGTCGAGAGCGTGACGTATCCTGGTCTGGAATCACACCCGCGCCATGATCTCGCGGTTCGCCAGCTGTCGCCGCACGCCAAAAAGTTTATCGATGGCCTTTCACCTAGGGAGCTTGTTGCGGGCGTTCCGTTTGGTGGGATGATTAGTTTTAGGATCGCTGGTGGGCTCGACGAGGCCGAAAAGTTCCTGGTCAGCAGCCAGTACTTTACGCTTGCCGAGAGCTTGGGCGGCGTCGAGAGCCTTGGCGAGGTCCCAGCGAGCATGACCCACGGATCCATCCCCGAAGCTGAGCGTGCAGCGCTCGGGATCACCTCGAACCTCATCCGGCTCAGCGTGGGAATCGAAGACGCCGACGACCTGATCGCGGACATTGAGCAAGCCCTCCGAACCGCTGTCCCACACGCCGTGTTCCCTACTTCACTCACGGTCGATACACCCGAGTCGAGCCGGAGCGTTAACGAGACGCCCGAGGGCAGTGTTCCTTCGACACCTGTGGATGCAATCCCGGCAGCGCCGCTTGCTGCTTTGTTGAAGCTTGAGGCGCTTGAACCGTTGACTTGCTAGATCGAGACTCGCTTGGAGCATTGTCGTCTGAACGCTTTTGTTATTTTATTTTGCCATTGCTTTCGATGACTGTAATATTTATTAGTACCATTGCAGTGTAATACTATACCAATTACCGGTAACTCGTGGAATTTGTGGCGAATCGGTCTCGGAAAGTCTTGTTAACTTGCCACCAGGAGCTCAACATTTCTATTGGTAATACAGCTTCACGCTTGTCCTATCACGTGGTCTGGGCGCCGCTTATCGAGTGGGTGCCGACCCGGACAACCACAAGCGCGACAGCCCTCCCAGACAGAGCTGACCAACCACAATCGAAACTTACGCAGCCCCTCGGAATAATCTCACTCTATCAATGTAACTCTATAAATAATTTACTCGACGCGGATAAGAATCCGGCGTCAACCATGCGCTCAACTTCCCTTCCCCCTCGTGCTGTCGTGCTCACGCGAACCCAAAAATAGAGGAGCGCACTGTGCTTTGAGTTAAGCGTCGGCATCTCCACATGGTCATGTCATCGTTTGCTGGTGGAACAGAGGATCTGGTCGTTAGATAAGATACGGCAAAGACGGCCGTACGCGCCTGGATGTTGGTGGGTAGTGTCTCTACGTTGAACTGGCCGGATCTGACTTAAATGTTAGTTCCTAACGTGGTTGTCTCTGTTCACACTGCACCAAGCCAACTGTACTAAACCTTCAAGCGGCACAGCCCTGATACACATACCCAACGGCTAACCCACGAACCCCAATGCAACAACTTGTATATTCCGTTATCGTATCCACCCACCCACACAGTACTCTATTTTTGAACCGCAGCCACATGTCTCAGAGAGCCAGAGCAAATACAATCAGCTTCGCTTGGCTCTGCTACTCGTCATCCGATTTCGCCCCGACAGCCGCGCGCTTCTATTGGCACTATTACTCTGGCCGGCCATGCGCTACCTGGGTTATGGAGGGCAGCGGGCAAAGTCGCGCCATATTGGGCCAACAGTATAAATGGCCTGAACGGAAATGCTCCAAAAGCCATCGGTCTCGACTGTGCTCTCTAGTCCCTACCCGACGTGCCTACTGCAACAATGATCGCCTCTCTCGCTCTCGCTACCCTTGCTATTGCCGGTTCTGTCGCCGCTGCTCCTGCCCCCGCGGCCAAGACGATCACTATCCCGCTGCACAAGCGTGCTGCCCCTCTCTCCAAGAATGGGGTAGTCGTTCCCTCTGCCCTCGTTCGCCAGGTCTCCCGTGCTCAAGCGTATGCGAGATGCTCTCAACGAGCTAGACGGTTACTGATTGGTTCTATGTTTCCAGGAAATACGCTCGCGGCAACGCTGCTTACAAGGCCAAGACGGGTGTGGACCTCTTCTCCGGCGTCAAGTCGCTCGAACAGCTCGCCAAGCGCCAAAATGAGGGTCTCATCGATGAAGACCAGGATGAACGTGAGTTTTTTTTCCGACGAGATGCAGCATTAGCTGACTTGTACACAGTCTGGGCTGGTACTATTGGCATTGGCACCCCCGCTCAGTCTTTCCTGATCGACTTTGATACGTGAGTCATGTCTTCCAAAGGTAAACCCCCGATTGTTGACACCCGGTAATAGTGGCTCGGCCGATTTGTGGATCCCGTCCTCCAGCTGCACGTCCTCGGGCTGCTCCCCGCACAACAAGTACAGCTCTTCCAAGTCGTCCACTTCCTCGAAGAAGAGTGGTACCTTTAGCATCTCTTACGGTGATGGCTCGACTGCTTCTGGCCCCATCTACAGTGACACTGTCACCGTTTCTGGACTCAGCGTCACTGGGTGAGCTCAATTCTACATCATCTCCAACACCCCTCTGACCTTGGGGTTTAGCCAATACTTCTCCCCAGTGACCTCCGAGTCTTCCTCCTTCTCTTCTGACCCGAGTGATGGTATTATGGGTCTCGCCTTCTCGTCCATCTCCTCTCTCGGCGCTCCGACTTTTATCGAGAACTTGTACTCCCAAGGCAAGATCTCGAGCCCGACCTTTGGCTTCCGCCTCACCTCCTCCGGCTCTGAGCTTTACCTCGGTGGAGCAGATACTGCCAAGTACACGGGCACCATCACCTACGCTTCACTCACCTCCCAAACCTACTGGCTCACCTCAGGTTCTGCGGGCGCCGGGAGCACCACCGCCTACACAGGCGCTATGATCATCGACTCGGGTACCACCCTCATCGTCGGCCCCACCTCGAGCGTTTCGTCCTTCTGGTCCAAGATCGGCGGCAAGGCTTGCAGTACTTCGGTCTGTGGCACGACCGGATATTACACTTTCCCTTGCGCGAGCCCTCCGAATGTCTTCTTTACTTTCAATGGACGCCAGTTCCCCGTCTCGACCAATGATATCAACTGTGAGTGCACCGCCCGCCCTGTGTTTGGCACGCCGAAACTAACAAAAACAAAATGCAGTGGGTTCCACCGACAGCAGTGGCACGACCTGCGTCGGTGCGATTGTGGGAACCAGCGGTGTGCCAGACAATGCCTGGATCGTGGGTGATACTTTCATGAAGAACGTGTACACCATCTTCGACGAGACCAACTCCCGCGTCGGGTTTGCTACCCCTGTCTAAATTCCCCAGGCTTGTCTGTAACGATCCATTCGCTCTCATGCTTGCGGATACCAGTGAACAAAATGCAATTTATTTTTTCGGTCTTGAATACCCTGGTTCGCCAATTGAAGGTTCGAAGGAAAACATGTAGTAAAGTACATGATCGCCGATGGACGCCCGAAGACATTGGGGAAAAAACGATGGGCTGCTTGCGGGTCGCAGCCGGCTTTAGAGGAGAAGCACGACGGTAAAGTGCTAGGCAAACAAAGGTTGCTGACTCTAGGGGGAATCCGGCGTTTTGACTTGACAAATGGTTGTGAATCAGCCCAAGGCTTTGTCGGCTTTTGCGCTGG
>WSTK01000644.1:0-18753 GCA_019616945.1 Ceratobasidium sp. 414
TATGGGAATTTTGGCCTATGCCAAAGTGGGAAATCTGATGCCAAATTTTAGGTCAAGGTTTTGGTATGTTTTCAACTCGATTTCTTATGATATTTGCTGAAATTATCACTCAAGTTGGGGCAAAACACTGACCCAAAATCCAGCCTATTTACTTTCCACAGTGTCCTTGCACCAGTGGACCACGTGGTGGGCTTTTCAGCCAACCAGCTGGCAGGGACATAAGGAAAATCATCAAATTCCCATCAGCAGTCACATCTCACTCTGCACCAGTAATAAACAGCTAAAACTACCGTCAGCGAGTTATAGAAAATCTAAAAACATTGGGGAAAATGGCATACACACGCCAGATCATTTTGCATGCATGAGCTTAAAATGGAGACAGTTGGGTAGAAACCCGTGGACTTTTATATGTGGTGGTGCAAGGACCAGGGGTGGTGCAAGGAGCCGTAAAACACTGTATTTACAGTGCCATGGAATATTTCGAATCCCTCGGCTGGCCGGTCGCCAAACGCATCAACCAGGGGATCGAGGGGGTCCCGCCGACGACCGGCAAACCTTCTCGCCCTTCTCGCCTGTTTGGCCAGATGCTTGCTTATGCAGCTACTGTCTTCGGAGTATACCATAGCATACTAGCACTGAGTTGTAAATATCCATCAGCACACGGTAATAAATACATTCAAGTGGAACGCACCCACCAATCCAATCTTTGAGTTTGAAGACCCTAGTGTACACCGTGGCACAGGACTTTAAAGGCCCGATTGTCGTGCCTATATGCGTGTGTCAATGTAGCTGTCAGATGTTTCGCAGCGCTGGTTGCCGCATCACGGGGAAGGTAGCAGGATTATGGCGATTCTAAGGTCTTACAATTCACCATCCATTTCTGCAATGCCAGTTGCCTATTCTAATACCTTGTAATACCTTATCAGCGACTAGAAATACCTTATAATTATGTTCCTCCTGACAGAATTGGATGGTGGATTGTAATATACTGAAATCCTGCAACCTTCCCCGTGATGCGTTTCCTTCGCACAAATCGACCTGATTAGACTGCATGTATTAGGCTCTTCGACGTGCGGACCATGACCTAGGGGCGTTGAGGAGTAGCCGTAACAGCGGCTGGAGGGCGTAGCGGAGCTGGTCAGGACCAATATCCCCTGGTGCGTGCGCGTTGATATGCTGGAGCTATGCCACTATAACGGTTGATCAAGCCATTGACGAATGTCAAGAATGTGATCGGGTGATTCTAGAAACCGATTCCGCACGCTATCCAATATTTCCCGGGCTATCCGCGAGCCGCCAGGGTCGCCCAGAACAAGTACTTTTTTTGCTTTTGGTTTCAGAGGGGAAGTGGCAAGGTTTTGTATCCGACCGAAGGCTCGCTCCGAGAGCTCATCGGGCTACTGGGGTGGGAATATGTTTGTCCAGCCAAGTATTCGTCTAAATAGGGTGGAAAGTATGGTACAGCAGAAGAAGTAGCAGTTGGAGCGTTGGAGTGTGTAGTTCTTGGCGGGAGTGCCGACCTGTATTGATTTGCTCACTACCAGTGCGTCACATATGTCAAGATCGTGAGGAAATTGAACCTTAGATATCGGCATGGACTGCTTATCGAGCGTAAAGGCCTTGTACTTGTCATGTGGGGACTACTCGCTCAGGTCATGCAACACGCGGTACAGTCGGACAGAGAAATGGCGTCTATTCGACCCAACACCTTTCGCTCCATTTGATAGAATAATCTATAGACTAGAGGTATGAGCAAGAATTCGTGGAAAAAAGGTGCATCGAGAGTGCGGCGGTGCTGGATGGTTGTGGACCGAGCGGTGGATTGTTGCTCATTCGAGCGTTTGGCCTGATCCCTGTATCATTGTTCAACCTCGGAGTTGTCGCTTCCCGATTCGTAGAATTTCATGATCGGCAAGCCTTTTCGTCCCATATTAGCTGACCATTAAGACTCGGTCGAGAAGAGCGCGAGAAGAGGCAAGTGCTGCGTAGACCAGGTCTTAGTTCACTCGATGCCGGTGGAAGGGAAGTTTGGGACCAGATCCAAAAATTCCGCCGGACTGCATGAATTGAACTTCATATACGTTCGATATGGTGGGCGTCGATTTGGGTGCGCGCTGAAGACTGCACGGCAGGCTCTCGACATTCTCAGAGATCAGCTTACCATGACATATAATTTATTGGAAGAAAAGAAAAGAAATAAATACTAGAATTTCAGTTCGGGAATACCAAAAAGGCACCGCCAAACAAACACCACCGCCACCGACACTGCCCCGCCGCACTACCGTCGGATTCGTGGGCGCCGTTATCTGGTTTCCCTGATTCAGGTACACTTCGACTGCCGCGCAGCAGATGACTTGCGAATCATTGTGCCGCATGCCACAGCTGCGCCGGCCGCAGATCGGAGGCTGTCCTCGCCTTGGCAATAAAGCCCAGGCTGCATCGGCCTCCCCACCACCAACTCCCGCCACACTTTCGACATGATCATCACCGAGTCTGAGTATTCCGATTCCAAGGCACCTACCGTGCATCTTGGCGACTCTGAGCCCCCAGCCGTGAGTTTACAAGGTTTCGCGAACCGATTCGAGTTGTGCTGATCTCGTCCTGTAGAGCCCGCCGCCGTACATGCCCTCCCTCTCGCCCCAAAACGAGGCCGTATTTGACGGCAAGCCACTTCCTTCGCCCCCGCTCGGTTCGCCGCATGCGTCAACATCCGACTTCAATGCCGGTGCGGTCCCATCTAATCTCCCGCCTCCCTGCAATCACCTGCTCGAAAACAAGAACAACAGCAGCATCAAAGGCGTGTGGCACATCGACACGGCACTGGATATTCCAGAGGCACTGGGTGCTCCGCTGGAGGAATTCGACGGTGTATGGAACGACACCGACATGAAGCAGCGAGAGAAAGACAAGGGCAAGCGGAGGAGCGGCGACCCCGTCTCGACGATCGGCCCTGACACGGGCGTTCGACCAAATTTGATGTTAAAGTCGAAGAACGGGAGCATAACTGGGGAGGTGCACGTCGTTTCGAGCGACGGGATCGTGCGTCCTGCGTTGGTCATAGCCGAGGGTAGCAATGGGTCCGTTGCACTCGAGGTGGTGAGTAGCTTTACTCTGGGCTTCAAGCTATACATCAGTCTAACCTACTTTATGACGTAGCGCTCATACGCGACGCAACCTCTTCGTATCTTTGCCACTTCCAAAAACGGTTCTGTCCGTGTTCGGATTCCACAATCGTTTGAAGGCGCCGTGATCATTTCTACACGTAACGGAAGCGTGAACATTTCTGACTCGGTCAAGGTCGGTATTCGCACCACTCTTTAAGTTAACCACTCACCATTTTCCACAGACACGCTTCACCACATTCTCCGGCGCGTCCGGCACTCGCGGGTTCATTGGCGACTGGAGGGCCTCCCAATTTGGCTCTACATCCCTACCCCCTTCTCCTGCTCTCTCACTTGACCCAGCCGCGGATCCTCCACTTCCAATCACCCCCGCAGATCCATTCGCGACCTGGACCGGCCCACTCGTACACATCGCCTCGCACAACGGGTCCGTCCACCTCTCGTTTGCGACAGAAGGATCGAGGGCTGGTGGGAGCAACGGTGATGGATTTTCGTTTAGAGGGTTTATGAGTGGGTTGTTTGGGGGTAGTGGGTGCGACAGTGGAGATGGAAGAGACGGAGGAGAACATGCACAGTTGGGGAGGGGAGATGCACCGTGGGGTATGCGAGGACGAGGTGGGCCTTGGGGAGGATGGGGGCGGGGCGCGCCCTGGGGAGGGTGGGGACGGGGCGCGCCCTGTGGTCGCGGTAGCCAGTGGGGTCCTGGACCATTTGGACGTGGTGGGGGTCCGTTTCCGCACGGAGGTCCGTTCCCACACGGAGGTCCATTTCCACACGGTGGAGCGCCGTTTCCGCACGGTGGGGGACCATTCAGCGGGTGTGGACGCCCTAGTCCGTTTGGATCTCAAGGCGGGCCCCCGGGGTGGGGTAATTGCAAGCGGAGGGAGGATGGTCCGTCGGACGAAAAGGTGCCTGGGTACGAGGGAGACTGGACAGGAGAGGAAAATGAGAACGGGTACCCGATGGAAAAGAAGGACCCGATATAACGCGGGATAACCGATATGACTTGGTGTATACTAGACCTCTGCATAACTGGTTGTAAAATATAGGATAGCATGTAATTAGTCTTGAAATCGTCTTAATGTTGGCCGTACCATTCTCCTAGAAGCGTGACCATATTGGACAAAATACTAAGTCAAAGAAATAGGACCAGGCTTGTGCAGCACCAACTTTCGGAATTTCAACGGTTTGCGAGAGCCTGACTTGGCTTTGGCCGGCTGAGAGACTTTTGAATTTGAACTTGAGCTGAGATCTGGAAATACAATTTGTCGACATCCCATTTCGGGGGGAGGCCACGAGTCGCTCACGTCTTGACGAACAAAACCCCCCAAATCCCTAAAACTAAACAACAATGTGAACCAGAAAAACAACGGAAATCGAGAGTAGATTCGAGAATCAAATCAGTACAACTAGGCTACAAAAAACCTCTGGGACAACAAACCCGAGAGACAACACAAAGGCTACGTATTCAGGCGGGGTATTGGGAGGTGGCACCGAAATTCTTGATATCCGTGATTGCTGCAGTGAACCGACGCTTCAGCCGCTCTCGACGCTCACTATCAAGATCTGGGCGCCTAAGATACACCCTCTTAGGTTGGTAGTTCTCCATGCAGTCAACCACTGCTTGGCAAAATACCCAACAATTATCCTGCCAGATCCAACCAATCAATACCAAAGCTGGCCACTTCAGCTGCGGACCGAAAGACATACCTTCAGAAGATTATAACCCGAAGCCGTTTCATCCATCATCCTCAGCAAAACCAGGAGATGTTTCAGAGTCACCACAGTTTGTTCAAATTCAAGTTTCTCTGCGGGAAGTGCGTGTAGGGGAGCGACCCGTTTCCGATGATAGGAGATTGTAGCGGTATCGTACGCCGGGACCGTCTTCGTGATCATTCTAAAAAAGTTCCCAATCGTTTTGGTTTCTTTCTTCAATCCCCGTTCAAGGCGGATCCACACTAGTTGGTCGGAAGGGGTGTGCGAGTAGAACCCCCTTGTATGCACCAGGATGAACTCGTGGTGCGCTTCTTGGAAGCACTCGATTGATGTGATTCGACCGACCAAGTCTAATTTGCAGAACTTGGAAATCGTCATCTTCGTATTCTACAGCATACATGCGGGAATTTTTTGTTCGGTGAGCTGCAGAGTATCGCCAAGGTTGTTTGAACTGCATACCGCGGTTGCATAATACAATTGATTCAACCGATCCCGGTAAAACGTCTAAAGGTTATTATGAGCTAATTGGGACTGACCAGTTACCGAACGTCAACATACCACTTTTTGCCCGATCAACTGAGTGATTTGTCCTTTGGCTCGATCCACAATTTGAACCACGGCGTTCTTTATTGCTTCCTGTGCGATTTTCCGCGTATTTTAATAGAGGATAAATGGTCTAGTCGAGTCACGAACCAGGCTTATAGGCGAGAAACTCTGCAGGAAACACAAGTTATCTAGCATCATTCGCAAGGCACCAAGATAGAATTCGCACCATCAGACGCCGCCCGAATTGCCGCAAGTGTTCTTTGACTTGCTGCCCAACTTGCTGTGTGATATAACTTGTGACTTGATGCGCGATTTCCTTCATGAGTCGCGGGGCGATTTCCTGCATGGTTTGGTGTATGACGCTTGCTCAAAAAGGTACCTCGTTGAACTTCATACCAGACTCGCACCCAACCGACGCTACAAACTATTTTTAGACACAGAGCACTACACATTGAGGGTTGACATACAACATATTCCATGGTTCGCTCTTGAATGGCCTTATTTATTTGCGCCCTTGCCGGGCTCGTGACGAACTCCGTGACCCGCTCCTTCACGTGTGTTGCGACATGCTAGTGGGTAGGTTCTTGTTTCAGCAACCACAGAACTAGGTAAATTAAGAGCACACCTTTACAGCTCCACGCTGAAGGTTAAGCAAGTTGAGTTTTAACACATAGCGTGATTCCAACTACGATAATATTTCTCACCACCCAACGCTAGCAAGTAAAGGCAAAGTGGGTTTCACCCATGGACACAAGCAACGGAGGAATTTGAGGAGAGCTCACAATCTGATCAAATAGGTAAGAATTAATGTATCATTCACGTAATTGGATCCATTCCACTTACTGGCTTGCGCTATTGAAGATCAAACCGAAACACGTTGTCTGCGGGAATCTGTCTTTCAGCGTTGCCCTAATCAAGCGGATTTTGAGCTTACTTATGCAGTTTGACGAGGCCATGTGAAGTTAGGGTTTGTCGGTGAGCTCAGAAATACAAAGACGTTAAAAACACCCACTGGCTAACGAAATAAATGAATTAAGTCCCTGTGTGCAGAGACAGGTCTCAAGAAAAACACGTACTGCCAACCCCTTAACCAGTTGCCATCCACGTTTTAGCCCCGAAAGGAAACCCATCCTGGCGAGAGAGTGACACCGCTATTGGTTAGCAGAGTTTCCAGTGGATGTCAACGGACCAAGGGCGAACCGCTAAATCCGCCAAATGAGTAGTTAATATGCGTCACAGTGTCACTTTCGAATAATATACGCACATTTCACTGCAGACAGACGACACGAAGGGCTTTCTGAACAGTGGTTGCAGATGCAGTGAGATGAAATCGGAGCGATGTTGAGATGGGTGTGGACGGGGGTTGCTTTTAGACCACCAAAGCGCCCTGCATGCCCATCGAATCAACCGATCCGTACATAGAGGGGCCGAAACGACACCGTTTTATGCAAGTCATATTGCGTCACACCTATTCGATGCGCGGGGCCCGAGATGTTCAAGTTCATCCTCCAGCGCTCACGGAGATACAGAGTCCCGAACAATCCATGGGCAAGACGCCGCTCCACTCGGCGCTAAAGCAGTGAATCTGCATCATTTATAAACTTCTATCCGGGTAGCAAACCATGCAACCATGGGCCTCGTGGGCCACTCTGATTTGTATAGCAATATGTGCTTGATTTCCATTAGGTGGCGCTATGGATTAACGATTGCCTATCATCTTGCCAGAAAATGCACCTGGGGTGGCCGTGGCTTGGGCTTCAGGCCAACCTTAAGCAATCATCGAAGCTGGGTGTGAAATGCATGGCCGAGCGCCCAGATGAGGGACTATGCCTGTTGCAGACATCTACAGATTCAAGATCGCGCATCTATGGCCAGTTAGAGACATTGCACTCGGTGTCTCTGCCGCCCATCTGGTAAATTTGTGCTGCGATGGATCTTTTGGCCATTTATGTTTAGTTGGGACTAAGTGCACAACGAGTGATCGCCGACACACTTGGAGATTTCACTCGCTTAAATCGGCCGAAGCTACAGAGCGCTCGGGGTTCGGAGGCAGCCCGAGCTCTCACACTCCGGAGCTCGCCGGTAGTTCTGAGTGCTTGGGCGCCCTCTGGAGGACTTGGAGCCGCCCCTTGGCTGAGGGCGCTCCGGGACTCCGGACGATTGGTTGAGTAGTGGGTTCAGCGTTCTTGGAGTGGTTCTGGGCCATGCCCATCACCTTGACTGGCCCATTATTGTTTTCTAACGCCTGCTATCCGGCCGATTTCTGAACGAGAACCGAGCTCGGTCACTCTCAACGTTCTGGAATAAGCCCAGATACGTGGACTGGAGAAAACGTCTGGTGAGACATCAACTCAAGTATAAGCGCCGGTAATCAGAGGAGTCTTCCTGGGATGAAAGTCACGTCCAAGTACGCAACCAATTATATTTCCGTTCTAACCCAGAACTTACGATAATCTCGGAAGGGCAGTTGGACAACCAGGTCTATGCATATAACCCTGGATTTATTGGGGGTTGCAAAAAAAAAGTTGAAACCGCGCTTGTTTTTGAGCAAATAAATAACACGTTCATCGAGTCCATTACGTACCAAATACACATCGTGAGGGTATGATGTTGGGTTTAAAATGACCGCACGGATGAGGCGAATCGGTCGATATATACAAAGAAAACGGCGAAATTCTGAGTTTTTGGGAATTGGCCCCTTACTCCTGAGAGTTTCTTGGCCCGTCACACTGAAACCAGGCCCTGCACCAACAAGCAGGGTATATCGGTTGGTTCACGTTTCGCCTGCTGCAAAGAACTAGAGTGAGAAACTGGCCGTCCACGAGGCAATAAGCACAAACAAGTAGCACCGCCACGACGATCATTAACACTGCCCCACCGCACCATGGTCGGGGCAGACACGAACACCGTTATTTAGTTTCCTGATGCAGAGCGGCAAAAACTACTGCGCAGCGTTGAACGACTTGCGAAGACTGTGCCGCATACTGCGGCCGCAGACCACAGGCTGTCCAGGCTCTGACGATAAAACCTAGCTGTATCAAAACCGCCATCGCCATCTCCTGCCACACTTTCGACATGACCGCTGCCAAGTCTGAATATACCATTTCTGAAGCATCTACCGTACATCTTGGCGACTCTGAGCCTCCAGCCGTGAGTTCCCAGAATCTCGCGAATCGATTCTGCTGTGCTGATCCTATGCTACAGAGTCCACCGCCGTACATGCCCTCCCTCTCGCCCCAAAACGAGGCCGTATCGGACAGGAAGCCACTTCCCTTGCCCCCTCTCGATTCGCCCCGTGCATCAACATCCGATTTCAATGCCGTTCCAGCCCCACTTAATCTCCCGCCCCCTTGCAATCACTTTCTCGAACACAAAAACAACCACAGCATCAAAGGCGTGTGGCATGTTGACACAGCACTAGATATTCCGGAGGCACTGAGTGCCCCGCTGGAGGAATTCGATGGTGTATGGAACGACACCGACATGAAGCAGCGAAAGAAAGACAAGGGCAAACAGCGGGGCGACGATCCCGTCCCCATGATCGGTTCTGACGCAGGGGTTCGACCGAATTTGATGTTAAGGTCGAAGAACGGGAGCATCACTGGAGAGGTACACGTCGTTTCGAGTGACGGGGTCGTGCGTCCTGCGTTGGTCGTAGCCGAGGGGCATAACGTGTCCGTTTCACTCGAGGTGGTGAGTGACTTGATTTCGGATTGAAGCGGTACAATGGCCTAACGTGGTTTATAATGTAGCATTCCTATGCGACGCAACCTCTCCGCATTTTTGCCACTTCCAAAAACGGCTCTGTCCGCGTTCGTATTCCTCAATCGTTCGAAGGCGCCGTAATCCTGTCTACACACAACGGGAGCGTGAACATTTCTGATCCTGTCAACGTTGGTATTCACACCACTCCTTAAGACGAACGCTCATATCATTTTCCACAGGCACGCCTCACCACGTTCCACGGCTCATCTGGCACCCGCGGGTTCATCGGCGACTGGAAAGCCGCCCAATTTGGCTCTGCACCCCAACCCTCTTCTCCCACTCTCTCACTCGACCCAACCGCGGACCCTCCGCTGAGCTCCATCCCCGCAGATCCATTCGCGACCTGGACTGGCCCACTCGTACACATCGCCTCGCACAACGGGTCCGTCCACCTCTCATTTGTGGCAGAAGGATCGAAGGCCAGCGCGGGCAACGGTGGCAGGTTTTCGTTTAGGGGGGTCATGGGTGGTTTGTTCGGGAGTAGCAGGAGCGACGGTGGAAATAGGGGAGACGGATGTGAAGATCCACGGTTCAAGAGAGGAGGTGGACCGTTTGCGCACGGTGGGGGCCTGTCCGCTGAGTGTGGACACCGAGGCTCGTTTGGACATCGGGGTCGGCCTTCGGGGTCGGGTGACTGCAAGCGGAGGGAAGATGGCCATCAGGACGAGAAGGCGCCTGAGTACGAAGGAGGGTGGACCGGGGAGAATGAGAACGGGTACCCGATGGATAAGAAGGGTTTACTATAATATGTGGGAGTACCAGTGAGAATTGCGGGCTATTTTGAATGCTATTTGCATGAATATCATGAGCTGGTATATTTCGCTGGGTGCAGTTCACGCAGACACCTGTTGGTAATAACTGATGGCGAATGGGAATAGATCTATTGAATCAAGTTCATGGCCCGTTCCAACCTAGTTCAGTGCTCGAAGCCACCCCACTGGCTTTATGTCTACCTAACCGGGTTGAAGCGACAAGCCACAGTGCATTTATAAAGCTATACATTATCTTGGTCAGGTCGAGCCTCCAATACGATTACCACCTTTTCCACCAGGATACTTCCGGGGCTTTTCCATCCTACAATTTGCCAGTTTGTGTTGTAGTCGGTCCCAAGCAGCTCTTTGATTACTACTCGCACCGCGCCAAGCTCTCGAACGCCGTCAAAGCCTGAACACGACTGAGGGGTTGTCAGATTTTGGAAATCAGAATCTCCCAGTTTGCCTTTTCCAACAGGCGTAAGAAGGTAGGTACCGCGCGAATCGAGTAAAAGCTGGGAGGCTGGATTGCAGTTAATATGGTGTAGCGAGTCTGCAAAATGTGCGACTGACCAACGATAGCGGAAGACCTATTTCCGGACTTATTGTGCGTTCCGGTTATAACCATAAACCTCTCATTTGGATCCCGCTTTTTGCGTGGCCCGTTTTTAGTTTTGACCTCCGAAAGCTGTTCGCATTGAGACTTGAAATTGGCAAGTTCGTAAAACACGGCGTCGGACAGTAGATCTTTGAGCGTCCGAGAGCCTGGTAATGAGATTTTTGGGGAGCCAAGCGATATCACAGAATAGCCAGATAGGTGATCTACGACTAGGCGGAACAAATCTGGATCCCGCGAGAGTTCAAGTGCTTGAGTGTGGTTCTCAGAAGGGTTTTCCCAAAACCATTTTGAGAAATAATTGGGAGAGTCAAACTCGATCTGCGCTCTTGAAAGGACAAATCTTTGTCCGGAGACCATAACAATAAACTGGTCGTTGCCGGTCATTCTTGGGTGGTGGCTCGGTATGCAAGTTCACAAGGTCACGAGACCCGCGATCAACCACGATCACTTTGCCTGCCGACGTCGATCTGATCGGCCCGCGTGCGGCATCGTATACCGAGTACTGTAACAGCGGATTTAGGATTTTAATCATGAAAACACTTGAACATCCGATGAACCGACGTTCCCAGACGGCAGTCTGTCGGACGAGAAGGTGTTTGCCTCCAGTGGGCTGGAGAGGCGGATCAGAATGGATAAGGGCCCGCTATAATCTATGGGAGTACAAATGGGAATTATTGGGGCGGGGTTTGGAGGCGAGCAGGACGCGGACACGGCTATGGGATACGCGACATTAAACTAGGGCGTTTCACGCCCACATAAGGATGGACAAACGAGGGGGAAATTATATCAGACAAAGGAATAAAGCCTCTTTCAGTCCCGTTTCTGGGGAATTTCCTCCTTGCTACCTGTCGAATACCACATCGCGCTCGGAGTTTGAGCCCCCAACACGATCATCGTATGCCGCACATTGCTTGCCCACGATTTTGTCCATCCTACGATTTTCCAACTTTTAGCATATCCACTCCCCAGCGCCCGGGTTATTATTTGCTGCACGATGTTGAGCTCTCGAACGCCACCAATTCCGGTGCAGGATTGAGGGGTCGTCAACGCCTGGAGGTCTGAAGCCGTGAGTTTGTCTTCTTCGGCATACATAGCAGTATAGGCAGTGTGCACGTTGGGTATGGTTTCGCCTGGATCGCAGTGAAACTGGTTTAATCAAGCTGTGAATGTGCAACGCGTGCAACTCACCAGGACTGCCATCAGCGCAATAGTGTATTCCAGTTAAAACGATAATTTTTTTATCATCCGACCCGTCTCCATCCCCGTCTACCAGTACTTGCTCGCACAAAGACTTCAGTTTAGCAAGCCCGTAGAATGCGGCGTCGGCCCGGAGCTCGCTCACACCCAGAGAACCCGGCAATGAAAATTTCAGGGGGTCAAGCGAGATCATAGAGTAACCGGATAAATGGTTTATAATCCAACGGAACAAATCTGGATTGCGCCAGAGTTCAAGTTTCGCGCCAGGGGGTTTTTCCGAAAACCATTCCGTAAAATAGTTGGGAGAATCAAATTCAATCTGGGACCTTGTGAGAATAAAGGACTGCCCAGAAACAAGGACAACAAACTGGTCGCTGCCGGTCATGGCTGCAAAGTAAATCTGGTGTTGATACGTGGCAATTCGCTAGGTCACGTGGTTCCCGGCCAAAAGCCCAACGAAACATGTTGGCCACCCACACTACGGGGAATTCCGAGTTTTCTCTTGGGCAAAATGCGGTCGAAAGTCATAAATTCCTTTGTTCTGATATGACTTTCACCGCGTTTTGTGCGAGAGAAAACCTCTAATTCACTATAGTGCTACTCGTCTCGAGCTGGGGCATGCGTAAGATTGCACAGCGAGTACTCAACGGGGTATAAGGTCACCAGAATTTAGTTTCCGATATGTTGAGGATTATTAGTTGTAGAACAACCGCATTCTTAGAGCTGTAATGCTTCTTAGCACGGAAGTATATAGGTTGGCCCGATGTCGAAAGAGCACCATGGGTATAATATATGTGCCAGTGAGTTCTTGGTCACAAATTTGCAGCGTCGGGAAATTTCTAGTGCCGAATGACCAGGTGCAATCAACCCGGTGAGCCACCTAATTACTACAATATGATTCGGCGCTCAAAAACGCGCTTCAGCCATCCATCATGCTTGCCAAGTTTGTCGCCGCCAAGCTCCTAAATCTTCGTGCCCAGGAAAAAACACAACAAGAAGTCGACCCGGTCACAGGTCAGAGTCGGTTGCCAATTGTATCAGATCGGGACCAGACGCCGCATATTTGGAACCCGATACCGGGAGTTATGAGATGGCGTCCGTTTCTTCCTATTGACACTCATTCCTCAATCGCAATCGACCCTTGATAAAATACTAAGGTCTTTACGGCGAATAGCGCTGCCGCATACCTGCCTCAAAGACGATGTTTATCCGGGATATAACATCACCAAACGAACTGCGCTCCAAGTTGATTATTTGGCTGATATTCCTCTAAACCGTGAAAACTCTCCCCCCTGCCGCCGCCATAGTCCGTCCTGCATGTATATGTGCACACGCATCGTGACGCAGCGCAGCCGGCCAGACAGGTTCTAGTCAGCATATATGAACTTCCTGGACGACTCAAGTGGGATTGAAGATTTAGCCAAATATCTGAATCAGTGTCTAAATCCTTACGGGGACGCATCCAATGACAGATATTTGCTCGGAATCACATCCCCGTGAACGTGGGTATCTGCTTCCCAACTATTTCGAAATCTCACAAGCCCAACCAATGCGGCCAAGCCTTCAGCATGCATCTGCTCAAAACGGACGTGGCTCGAATCGCCCCCGAACCTTACAATCACTTCTGAGGTACAACATAGTTATACTAAACGTGAGGATTATAGCCGATCAGTTAGTGGTTAGGAGCGCGAAGCAAACCCGCTCGCTTTATATACTGGCCGCTGGATCTCTATGCAGCTTTCCGTGTCAATCCCATTTGTTGAATTGAACGAATTCTGGATTTTCATTACCCTGCTATTGTCCGCACCCCCGTTGTGTGTTTGAGGCAACTCAGCGTGACACAATATCTGGTGTGCGGTAATAATGATCCCAACAATTCCTGTTAGGGAGAGCAACATCACAGCAGGAGGCAGGGAACGACCGACAGATCGACTTATAACAGGAACAGAAATCGATACTACAGGTACATTACATCGAAAAAGTTCGTCCTTGTTGGACAACCAACCTCGTGTTGGACACATTTCACATCGATACCCGCTCCTGAAAAATATTCTTCAAGCTTGGTACGCTCTCCCCTAGTCATCGCGCGCCGATCGTCGTGCACCGAGTCCCGAAACAGATAACAGTGGTATAACCGTAGCTCCCGAATCGGATGCAACGCGATGAATCGTCGAAGGCTTTCATGCTCGATGGTGCACCTCACCAGGTACAAGATGTGAAGCACTGGCCATGGAGTACGGGTGTAATTACTACCATCTGCCATTGAACTCGAGGAAGCACCCGATGGGTCGATTATGAAACTGCAATCTCGAAGCACTAGCTCTTCAAGATCAGGAGCAGGGCAGAGTTGGGCAACCAAGGTACAACTATGACGATCGGTCCCATAGGCGAACAGCCTCTTCACGTTGGAGCGACGGAAAAATTCCTGAGACTCGGGGATAAAATCTGGATTGACGGCAATCCTCATAATCACATTGATCGAGTTGGACGCGGTGTTCAGCCATGGGAGGAAACGGTTGAGGCTATTTTTAATCACATATTGACTCAGACTAAGATTCTGCAGGGAGTTCAGCCAGACCGGTTCGGGAGAGCCTCCCTGTTCAACACATTTGACATCGTCTATTGTGAGTGAACGTAGGCCGGGAGATGCAGCTAAAATCGCGAGAATGTCCAATGGAACCGGATTCTTGGGTGACCAATCTAAGTGCAGATCCACAAGCTCACTGAATATACCGCTGTCCGCAGGGGGGTAGCAGTGTTGTAGTGCGAGCGTTTGAAGGGGGCGAAAGAAGTCACAGAAGTACGCGGGCGAGAGCTGATTTTCCGGTGATAACTGGGTGGGAGGCCTCAGTTGAAGTGGCTCTTGTGTAAAGCAATTCCAGACTTTGAAGACCTTCGGCAGAGCCCTTGGGCATCCTCCAAGCCAGGATGTTACCACTGAATCAAGCAGGAGCTGCGACTGGTTTTTAAATCCGATGTCGAGTGCACAGACCCGTGGTATCAATGGGGTGACAAAACGAATAAGGGTCGTAATCTCTTCCGAAGAGACAGCATAGTCAATCGTCCTGTCGACTCGATCTCGGATAACCAAGTGTAGAGGTGCGTCAAGACAGCGATCGGCAATAATTTCTGCGCGACGGTAGTATCCATTTTCCATGCCTCCCCCAACAACAAGGTCAAGGTGAGACGAGGCTGTATACCATCGGAGATAAAGCTGCCTCCATCGTGTACAGACACTAGCCCAGGCAGGGGTCTCGGGGCGGGAAGAGGAACGAAAGTGGGTAAAGCAAGTCCTAATGCACTCATCGGTACTACTCAAGGACAAGATATCAATTAGGATTTCTGAGGGAAGCACGCTGATCGGGCAGAGTGCCCGGGACCTGTTTCGTATCCTCGCGAGGACATTACAAGCCTTTCGTAGCTCCTCTCCACCCGAGCGGTTCAATAGCTCCGTATTGACTTTGAGGTAACAGTTCTCTGATAAGTGGCGAAATGAGGGCGACAGGGATGCACAGGTTGCATCGAGTGCAACACAGGCTGCGAGATATTGTTGGATAGTCTGCGCCAGTTGGGCTTGAATCAGTTCCCAGTGTCGAAATGTTGGAGAAATCAAGTCGGTCGGGTCATTAGGAAGGACGTGCAAGCTGGATGCTGGTTTCACATGGTCCGGCTGGTTCTATGGTTGGCAGCCAGGAGGACCTTCAATTTAGCCATACCATACAGATGTCGATCTGTTATAGAAATCATACCTGAAGCATTGGGTGAAGCCTGGGGGTGCGGATGTTGCTTTGTGATGATCGTGGCTAGGAAGGAACGATGATTAGAGTCGTTTATTACGTAATTGCATCAGGAAAATAATCCAAGGGTAATTTGGCCTGGATTATTAGGTACCCTTCGTAATCTCCGCTAAAGTGCTGAATCCACTATTTTGGGGACTTTTATTGGTGTTTACTTCGCTTTAGAGTGGTTTAGAAGGCCATTAGAAGCGATTACAAAGGTACTCCACTAATTCTTCAGGGATTGGTTTGACAGTTTTGGCGTTTCTTGCTGGGATACCCATAAAACCAACTCAGGCACTGCTTTGTCGATATGTGTTATAGTGTACGTGCAGTGCTACCGTTCTATATGGGCAGTGGACTTTGATCTACCGGCTCAAGGGAAAATATTATTGAATAATGCGGTGCGTGCAGATCTAGAGTTCTTTCCAGGCTCCTGCGTAAATCGAGGGCATGCTAATGTCCGCTCAGTTGCCCACAGTCAGTCGAGAATTGGCCTGTACGAATCCCAACCCAACGGGAATCAAATAATCCTCTAGTCAATACTAGTGTCACAGTGGCGATAAATTGCAATGGAAGCAGAAGTCTCTTACAGGTGCCAAAACCATATGCGTATAGAGATGGTGTTTGACAGAGCAACTTCTGCACATACGTAGGAAGTATGCGCACATCATTATTTTACCTCTGTTGCCTGGCTCGGTCCCCTCGGTGCTGCGGAGTTCCCATACTCCTGGGTGGAGTGCATACCGGTTCGCCTACGGCTTCCTTGGAACAGCACAGGCGCTTGAGCTGCATGCGGACCCGACGTAGCAGGGCTGCTTGGCATCCCCTGCTAAAGCCAGACCTTTGAGTCCTAGAATTTTAAGATCCCTTCACCGCGTGGATGACGATTGAGGGGAGCCCAATGAACGCATACAACGCCTGCCTATGTGATTCGGTCCCAGGATTTCAACTTCTGCCCACCATGCTTTGACATGACCGTTCAAGTTAATTAGCTACTCGCTAAGAGCGTAAGATGAACCTCTTGCGCCTCGTTCACGTAATTCACTGGCCACTGTACCCGAGGAAAACGCGCGTACTGTTGTACTGCGAAAACCTGGTCCGCCAGGGTTCCATCTGTTACACCCAATTAATTCTGGGTTTTTATTGTCCTCCAAGCGCAGCACTATTTTTGAAGTAGTGGAACTCAGCACGATAACACGTTTAATCCGACTGTATGTATTTAGCAGAGGGCAATCGCATAAAGAAGCGGGGGATGATGGCCATACTAGTCCACATTGTGGCGGGAACCGACATTACGCATACAGCCCATCAAAAAAGTTCAGCCTTGTTGGACAATCAATCTGCTCTTGGAAACATTTTACATCAGTGCCCGCTTCTGACAAAAGCTCTTCAAACTCGGCACACTCTCCCGTGGTCATTTTGCGCCGATCGTCCCCCCCATCATATAAATAGCAGCAGTATAACCGCAGCTTCCGAATCGGATGCAGCGCGATGAGTTGTTGGATAGTTTCACGGCCAACTGTGCACCTGATCAGGTGCAGGGTATGTAGCAGTGGCCATGGAGTGCGTATGTAATTCTTTTCGTCTGCCATAGAACTGGATGAAGCGTCCGAGGAGTCGATTATAAGGCTGCAATCCCGAAGCGATAGTTCTTCAAGCTCAGGAGCAGGGCAGAGTTGTGCAACCAATGGAAAACGATACCGGTCGACCCCATATGTGAACAATCGCTTTATGCTGGATCGATGGAAGAAGTCCTGAGACTCGGGAATAAAATCTGGATTGTTGATGATCCGCAAAACCATGTTAATTGAGCTGGACGCGGTGTTCAATCGTGGGAGGAAACGGTTGAGACTGTTTTTGATCATATACTGGCTTAGACTAAGATTCTGGAGAGAGTTCAACCAGACAACCTCGGGAGAGCCCCCCTGTTGAGCACATTCGACGTCATCTATCGTTAGCGAGCGCAAGCCAGGGGATGCGGCCAAAATTTTCAGAATATTGAACGGAGTCGGATCCTCGTATGGCCAATCTAGGTGCAGATCCACGAGTCCTTCGAATATACAACTATCAGAAGGGGTGTGGCAATGCTGCAGTGAGAGCGTCCGGATTGCGCGGAAGAAGTCGCAAAAGTATGTTGATGAGCTCTGCTCTCCCAGGGATAGGTCTGTGGGAGATTTTAGCTGAAGTGGCTCCGCCTTGATACTATTCCAGACTTTAAAAACCTTCGGTGGATCCCCCGGGCGGCCGTTAAGCCAGCATGCCACCACCGAGTCAAGCAGAAGCTGCGACTTGTTTTTAAATGCAACGTCAAGTGCGCAGACCCGCGGCATCAAAGGGGAGATAAACTGAACGAGGGTTGCAATCTCTTCTGAGGAGACGGCATAATCTATCGCCCTGTCGACTCGATCTCGGATAACCAGATGAAGAGGCGCGCCGGGTGAACGATCGGAAATAATTTCGGCACGACGGTAGTATCCATTTTCTAGGCCTCCCCCAACAACAAGATCAAGGTGAGACGAGGATGTGTGCCATCGGAGATAAAGCTGCCTCCATCGCGTGCAGACGCTAGCCCAGGCAGGGGTCTTGGGACGAGTCGAAGAGCTAACTGGAGCGAAGCATGTCTTAAGGCATTCATCGACACTATCCAAGGAAAAGATGCCAATGAGGACCTCCAAGGGAAGCACACTGATCGGGCTGAGTGCCTGAGATCTGTTTCGGACCCTCGCTAAGAGATTATGAGCCTTTCGTAGCTCCCCTTCGCCTGAGCGGTTCAACAACTCTGCATCGACCTTGAGATATGATCTCTCTGCCGAATGCAAGCGGTGAAATGAGGGTGACACCAACATGCAGGCCGCGTCGAGTGCAATACAGGCTTCAAGATATCGCTGGATCGTATTTGCTAGTTGAGCCTGAACCAGTTCCCAATGCTGAAATGCTGGAGGAAGCAAGTCTTCTGTATTGTCAGAAAGAATGGGTGAATTGGGTACTGGTTTCGCATGGCCGAGCAAGTCCTATAGTGATTGTCCGGGGGAATCCTTGGCTTAGACGTACTATTTATGGCGTTTCATTGTGCAAGAAACGTACCGGGAGCATCTGGCGAAACTTTGACGATGTGATGTTGGGCGATTGTCGTGGCTGGGAGATGGCAAGATCAAAAATTGTATGTTAGGTAATCAGGTTCACTGTGGACCCGAGGCCTACGGTTAGTCCGCAGTCTGCCTGCGGACCGGGGATTAACCGAAGGTGAAATGCGGCTT
>WSTK01000645.1:0-18731 GCA_019616945.1 Ceratobasidium sp. 414
CAGGGGGCCCAGATCGTGGTGCTCGTGCGCTCACGATCGCTCAAATTCTCTCCTCAGTCAATGTCAATATGGCAGAGTTGTAGTCACGGTACTGTGCCGTGGCGATGGTTAGACGAGTTCCGTTTGTTTTTGTTCAACTGCATCGTGGAACTCGAGCTCCTGGAATGCTTCGTCAATAGTCCATTCCCGGGGAGACTTAGACTGTTCAGCTGTAAGGTTCGGGGCTCTGATCCTGGGAAGCTTATGCTGGTTACAGCGTCTATGTTTGAACCAGCATTCGGTGGCCCACACGTTGAAGTTCTTGTTTACGATGACATATAAGTATCAGTGTTTTTATGTAGGCATGCGATCGTAATGGATATGTGTTTTTATCTATTCAAAGAGAGTCACATGCGGTGACAGCTTGGCTTGGCCGCTTTACGTGCAGTCATTTTTTTTAGTTGCATGCTCACTGTCACCCTGAGCCGACGCATGGTGCGCAAACAAAGCCCAATAATCGGGGTTCCTGACTAAACCACAGCCCGTCGTTCCCTCCACCACCCGTCGTGTTCTTTCCTGCTCCTCGGACCGGAGGAATTTTCAGGACTTGCCGCCTTGGGAATCCGACCAAACCTTTGGGATTGTGGCTCCTGCTCAAGAAACAACCGAGCGATCGCCTGTCCTGGCTGGGGATGTCTCCACTTATATATTTGGTCTTCCCTGAGTGAAGATGCACGGCCAAACATGAGTAAGCGCTCGCGACCCATCTCGCCCGCCGTTTGACCCGCCCCAGGCCGCTGCGTGCACACAATTTTAAACATCCACAGTGAGCTGATAAAGTTTGATACAAGTCCCCTCTCCCTCATATTGCTTTCACCCATGGGCATATTCAACAAACACTCGACTTAACCCTGAGACCTGTCGGCCCGGCCTTAATACCTCATCGTCATACCTCTCCGTGATACATTTGGCGGTGATCCCATGGAAATAACCGATTCGCACGCTAATGACCCGGAACTTGGCGATACTAAACTTGGCACCGAGGTCACTCGGCGTACCGGGCGTATTCACGACCTCCCAGTGGAACTTCTAGCAAATATTTTTCTTGCAACAAAATGCTACAAATCGTGCAGTCACCGCAGTCACCAACACAGCGCGACCCGTAAAACCCCCCTCTACCCCATGACCCTAGCTAGCGTTTGCCGCTCTTGGCATTACGTATCCCTCAGTCTTCCCTGGTTATGGTCGCATATTGATCTTGTGACAAAGTGGGTCGACGTGAGCCCCGCTCATTCCGATTACGTTCAGCTCATGAACCAACGTTCATCTGGCGCTACTGTCGACCTATGTATCTGGGTGGACCGAGATATAACACACGATCTTTCGAGGCAGAGAGTGAATACTCTGACCGAGAAAACTCTTGTGGGGCTCACATCTGTGCTTGCCCCCCTTATGCCTCGAACTTACCGATTGAAAATTGCCTCTGATATATATCCAGGATCTGAACTACAACCGATCCTTGCTTTCATGGCCAAACTACGTTCTGGTGGCTTGCTAGAGGCTTTCACTGTGCACGCCGCCAACGATCCGCTGAAGTCAGCCAGGATTTTCAGTTGGGCCAACTCAAATTCGACTGATCAACCCACCGCCCATCAACTCGATAACTTCTTTAAGCCTATCCGGGTCCTCAATCTACAAGAATCGACCATTCCTTGGGATAGTTGCGTGTACCAAGGCTTGACCGAGCTCTTGATCGGACTCACGAGCGTTTTCGACATGATGAGCTGTGACCAACTTGCTCGGATCTTGTTGGCCTGTCCGGCACTCTGCCTGTTGTCCTTGAAGAATGTGCACGCTACCTGCTCGCACAACGATCCTACCAGGCATGGCCCTATCTATCTTGAACAACTTCAACGACTTGAACTCTTTACTCCACATTCCCACCGCCTAACGCCTATATTACAGATTTTGCGTCCGCAATCCCAACGTCTGGACGTTGTAATAACTACCTCTAGTCAGCCCGGGTTTATCGAGGAACTGCGCACCTTTTTCCACGAGACGCCCACAGTCATGACGTTACACGTTCGGCCAAATTACAAAACTGCATGGTTTGCTCCGCTCTACAAATCACTCCACAGACTCTTGAGGCTTTCACTTTGGGGCTGCGATTTTGCCGACCCGGATCTAGCAATATTTGTACGCACCGAACATTATAATCATGGTACGGTGCCGTGGCCATGGCTATACGAGTTACGTTTGTTCGATTGCATCATAGAGCTCGAGCTCCTGGAATGTTTCGCCAATAGTCCGTTCCTGGGGAGACTTAAACTGTTCGACTGTAGAGTTCGGGGCTCTGATCCTGGGAAGCTTGTGCCGGTTGTAATGTCTATGTTTGAACCAGTGTTCGGTGGTCCACATGTCGAAGTTCTTATTTACGATGACATATTAGCATATCAATGATTTATGTAGGCATGTATTAATTGTAACGGATATGTGTTTTTAGCTATTCAAGGAGAGCTATATGCCGCGACGGCTTGGCTGGGCCGCTTCACGCGCAGTCAATTTCTTAGTTATATGCTCAATGTCATCCTGAGCCGCCTTCTTGGTTGACGTAACGTGCGCAAACAAATACTCCTGACTAAATCACAGCTCGTCGTTCCCTCCACCACCCGTCGTGTTCTTTTCTGCTCATCGGACCGGAGAAAAAATCAAGACTTGCTGCCTTGGAAATCCGACTAAACCTTTGGGATCGTGGCTTCGGCTCAAAAAACATCTGGGCGATCTCCTGCCCTGGGTGGGAATATTCTGACAATCGCGTTCCTTGGAAATGAATGGGTGACCGAGCGGCGAGAGTTCCACTCATATATTTTGTCATTCCCTACAATGAGTGAAGCTACAAAGCCAAACATGAATAAGCGCTCGCGACCCACCTCGCCCGCCGCTTGGTCCACCTCAGGTCGCTGCACTACATATTTCGGCGCACACAGTTTTAAACATCCACAGTGAGCCAATACAGCTTGATGCAAGTCCCCTCTCCCTCATATTGCTTTCACCCATGGGCGTACCCAACAAACACCCGCTTTAACCCTGAGACCTGTCAGCCCAGTCTTAATACCTCATCGTTATACCCTCTCCGTGATACTATTGGCGGTGCTCCCATGGAAATAACCGATTCGTACGCTAATGAGCCGGAACTTGGCAACACTGAACTTGGCGCCGAGGTCATTGATCAATCCAGGCGCACCAGACGTGTCCACGACCTTCCGGCGGAAATTCTAGCAAATATTTTTCTCGCAACAGAATGTTACAACCCATATAACTACCGGCATAAACCGACTCACCAGGCCGGGGTCTCTCCCACAACCCTAGCCAGTGTTTGCCGCGGTTGGCGCTACGTATCTCTTGGCCTTCCCTGGTTGTGGTCGCACATTAATCTTGTGACAAAGTGGGTCTGGGTGACCCACGTGCATTCCGATTACGTTCGGCTCATGAGCCAACGCTCGCTCGACGTTACAATAGCCCTATCTATTTGGGTGCACAACGACCTGATGTCGTCACGCAAGACTACAGCGCGGAGGGTAGCTACTATTTCCGAGAGAACTCTTGCACAACTTGTCTCCGTACTGGTCCCACTTGCACATCGAATTTGTCGGTTACAAATCTCCTCTGATATATACTCAGGGGCTGAATTACAACCGATTCTTACATGCATGATTAAACTATGTTCTACTGGCTTGCTAGAAACTTTCACCGTTCATGCCGCTGATAGCCCGCTCAACTCAACTCGGATCTTTGGTTGGACCAACTCACATTTGGCCTCACCCACCGACCACCAACTCGGCAAATTCCTTCAGCCTGTCCGCGTCCTCGACTTACAAGAAGCGTTTATCCCTTGGGATACTGGCTTGTACCAAGGCTTGACTGAGCTCTCGATCGGATTCACAAGCGTTACCCGCGACGTCAATTGTAGGCGACTCGAACAGATCATATCAGCTTGTCCAGCACTTAAACTATTGTCCTTGCGGAACGTGTATGCTGCATGCTCCCTCAGCGCCTCTACCTGGCATGAACCTGTCTACCTCAAACAGCTTCAACGTCTCGAATTAGTATGTGCACATCCCCAGCGCCTAGTGCATATGTTGCAGGTCCTGCGCCTCAAATCCCAACGCCTGAACGTTGTAATATCTACCACCAATCGGCCCGAGTTTGTCGAGCAACTACACACTTTTTTAAACGAAACATCCGTAGTCGCCTCACTACACATTCGACCAAAAGTCAAAACCGCCTGGTTCGCTCCGCTCCACAAATCACTCCACAGACTGTTGAAGCTTTCGCTTTGGGGCTGCGACTTTGCAGACCCGGATCTAGCAATATTTGTACGCACCGAGCACTATAATCATGGTACTGTGCCGTGGCCGTGGCTATACGAGCTACGTTTGTTCCGCTGCATCGTAGAGCTCGAGTTCCTGGAATGTTTCGCCAATAGTCCGTTCTTGAGGAGACTTAGACTGTTCGACTGTAAAGTTCGGAGTTCTGACCCCGGGAAGCTTAAGCCGGTTACAATGTTTATGTTTGAACCAGTGTTTGGTGATCCACATGTCGAAGTTCTTATTTACGATGATATATTGGCATATCAATGATTTATGTAGGCATGTATCAATTGTAACGGATGTGTGTTTTTATCTTTTCGTGGGGAAGGAACTACCCGCGGCGACAGCTGCCCGAACGCTTTCGATTAACTTTGGCGAGCAAGTACCACAACAAGGGGATCATCTGCGCCACGGCTCGGCGACTAGAAAGCCTAGCTCACACCTACGCCTAGGCGAACAGTACCATAAACCCTCTTACAAAGGTCAGGCGAATCTACAGATCAGTTTAAACATGTTCTATAGTTGCCTTCGGACTAAATTATTATTAAAGTGGCAATCCGATACACAGTTATACCCTTAGGAAGCTCTTCAGGCCGCGGAGCATGAATTCGCTTACATAAAATGGATCGAGTATTGCGCGACCTGTCTGGCTGGGCCGCTTTGCGTGCAGTCAACTTCTTGATTATATGCTCGACATCGCACCGGGCGCCTTCTTCGTTGATACAACGTGTGCAAACAAAGTTCAATAATCAGGTTTAGAACTAACCTCTACAACGCCCGTCGTCCCCTCACCATTCGTCGTGTTCTTTTCTGCTCCCCCGGCCCGAGAAAAATTCAAGACTTGCTGCCTTGGGAATCCGAGTCAACTCTTTGGAATTGCGGATTCTGCTCAAGAAACAACCGAGCGATCGCCTGCCCTGGCTGGGGATGGCTCGACAATCGTGTTCCTTGGAGATGAGTAGTTCCACTGATATATTTTGTCATTCCCTGAGTTGTAATGTCCATGTTTGGACCAGTGTTCGGTAGTCCACATGTCGAAGTTCTTGTTTACGATGACATATAGGCGTATCAGTGTTTTTATGTAGGCATGCGATTGTAATGAATATGTGTTTTTATCTATTCAAAGAGAGCCACACTGTAGTCGTCGTATCTCTAACCATGCAGCGCAGGCGCCGCGTGACAGAAAATTTGACATTACTCCAATCACCAGCCTTGGACTTGGCGTGACAAGCTCAAGCAACTTACCATGAGCATACAGGGATGTCGCACGCTCTGGCAAGTGTACTTGTGCGATGGCTGGTCATTTACGTTGTCGGTTCTTGGCCATACCAAACGACCCCCTGACGATGCCGATTTCGGCGAGGCTGGGGCACCCATTGTACGTACTAGACTATCCTGTGTTTGACCTCAACCACCAGCCAAAGATTGTGATGTGACCTCTCAATTTTTTAACCACAACTACGCCAAAATGAGACGATACTCGTGATTATAGATACGACGACTACGGTATGCCGCAATGGCTTAATTGGGCCACTTTACACACGCTCAATTTCATAGTTATATGCTCGACACCACCCTGAGCGCCTTTGATTGAGGCAATGCACGCAAACAAAACCTAATAATCGGGGTTCCTGACTAAACCACGCCCGTCGTTCCCCCCACCATCATCGAGTTCTTTTCTGTACCTCGGACCGGAGAAAATTTCAAGACTTGCTCCCTTGGGAATCCGACTAAACTCCTTGTACTTGTGGCTTCGGCTCAAGAAACAACCGCGCGATCGCCTGTCCTGGCGGGGGATGGCTCGACAATCGCGTTCCTCGAGGATGAATGGGCGAGAGTTCCACTGGAATCGAGCGAGAACTTTCTGTCCAGGCCTTCCGTTTGGAATGTTTGTTATCCGTTCCAATCGGTATTATCCCTCGATTTAGCCAACGGCTATTCGAACACCCACGATCAATGCGGGCGGAGTGTCTCTCCCACCCCCCGCACTTGGCTGATATTAGCTGGCCTCGATGACGGCCCGGCTCACATGATTTATTCTTTCGACTTGTTCCATGAAGCGGAACTCGCTTCGGGCGTGCAGACGACGCACTATAAAGCATCATGAAGCGTTGTTCCTTGCTTCACCATCACCCGCACCATGACTCCCTCTCCGCACCCTCGCCGTGCTCTGCTATTTGCAGTTGCTTCTGCAACTTGCGCAGTGGCAAACTCATGGCCCGAGATCGTACCTCGTGCTGGCGGGATCGACTTTTCATCTGCGCCGCCTGATCTCACCTCGCTTGGAAACAACTCGCTGTTTACGCATTGGCGTCCGAGGGCGCACTTTATTGCGCCGAATTCGTGGATGAACGATCCGATGGGGTTGTGGTACCAGGCAGACGGTCAAGGCGGTGGCAAGTTCAAGGCGTCGTACCAAGCGCATCCGAATCACGTCATGGTGAGCGGCTATCATATTTGTAAATGAAGATCGTGCTGGGAAGAGGTATTGCAGTGGGGAAATATCTCACAGGCGTCTGCCGTGAGCGACGATCTTATCCATTGGAAAGATGTTCCGACTTGGAAGGGAACCCCCGAGGAGCGCCTGACTCTGGTACGCCCTCCGTGCTGGCGCTTCGCGTATTTTACTCAGCCAGCTTCTAGTATCCCAGCCAAATCAATGATCGCGTTGGTGTATTCGATGGCACGATCAGTAAGAATCCTCTTTTCTTATAAATTTATGTCCAATTCTTGACGCATGGTTGCAGTACCAAAGGGATACAAAGGTTTCCCGACATTGATTTATACTGGTGTAAAGTTCGTGTTTGTTCCCATAAAACTAGTCGTGTTCCGATTTTAATTGGTGAATATTCTAGATATTTGCCAACGGGCTGGGCGATTCCCTACACCCCCGGAACCGAGACTCAAAACCTCGCCTGGACCGAAGACGGCGGCGTGTCTTGGACAAAGCTCGAATCGAACCCCGTCATCGGCGGCCCTCCAGTCGGAATGAACATCACCGCGTTCCGTGACCCTGTTCGTCCTCGCTCTCTAAATACCATATTCCATATAAACTCACACTTCCCTCGACAGTGGCTATTCCAATCCCCAACCCTCGCCAAACTCACCGCCTCGAACCCGGGTACACCCACGCCTCCAACCACCTTCAACGGCTCGTCCACACCCGATACTCTCCCCATCGGCCCGCGCGATTCCAAAACCGAGACGATCAAGGACCCGTGGTTCGCGACCGTATCAGGGGGTGAAAAGGGCGTTGGGCCACATTTGTTGCTGTATCGCCAGGCATCGAGCGATTTTACAAAGTGGGTGTATCTGGGACAGGTGTTCCAGCACCAGGCGAATTATTCGTATTCTGAGTGGAGGTACGTCTTCTTTTTCCGTCCTTTTTTGTGTTTGTTCTGATGTTTGGGTGGTGTAGCGGGAATTCGGGTTTCAATTTTGAAGTCTCGACTGTTATCCGTCTCGGGACCGAAGGCGACCAGCCCGGCGAGGGTGGTCGGGACTTTATTACCATGGGCACCGAAGGCGGTCGGCCGCAAGGATGGGGCAACCACTGGCCGTTATGGGTCAAGGGAACTTATTCTGATTCGGCGCAGCTGCAGCCCGAGTATGCAGGTGTGACGGACTGGGGCGAGACGTATGCTTTCTTGAGTTTCCCAGTCCCGAGAGCCAGGGGGAGCAAGGATTATAAAAACCAGTGAGTATTCGGTTTATCTACTCTTGGGAAATTATTGACCGCCAACCGCCATAGACCGACGCGACAAATCCTCTTTGGCTGGTCGTACGAAGACGACAACAACTATGGTCTCCTCGCCAAAGGCTGGAACGGCATGTTCACCCTCCCACGCGAGATGTTTGTCAAACAATGGACCGTGCAAGATTCGCGTGCCGACGAAAAGGGCTCGTGGGGCGTTGTCTCTCGCTCTGGGAACAAGGCGACGCTCGAGACTCTTGGTACTCGTCCAGCAGCCGAGGTTAGCAAGCTATGGACGGGGGCCCAGTCCAAGTGGACCGAAAAGAGTTGGACGTATGCTGGGGGTGGAGTTGCAAGCGGAACGTGGACGGCGTTTAAGGTGCAGCCCAAGTCGCGGTATTACGTTTTGACCGCCAATCTCGACTTTAACTCTTCTGCGAGCGACGTCTTGGCTGGGTTCACGATCTACAAGTCGCCTGATGGGTCCGAGGCGACGCACATTTATTACGATTTTGCGACCGAGACGATCCGGGTGGACAGAAGCCAGTCGAGTCTTGTGACAGGGTTCAATCTGGGCGAGGATGCGGGCAAGTTTAGGCTTTGGCGTGTGCCGAGTGGAAAAGGCAATGGGGTCGAGTTGGAGACGCTCAAGTTGACGGTTGTCGTGGATAATTCCGTTGTCGAGGTTCGTTCAAGTTCTTCAAATAAATATTTCTGTCGACGATGGCTGAACTTGACGTGATTTAGATTTACGCTAATGATGTATTTGCCCTTACAACCCGCGTCTATCCCTGGCGCGACGACTCGCTCGGTCTGGGATATTACGCGTCCGGGAGCGGGACGGTCGAGTTTTCGAATGTGAGGGTGTACGAGGGGTTGACCAATGCGTGGCCGTCGCGCCCGGCAAACTCGAGTAACGAACTTGTGTGGGATGGGGATGGGTACCCGTGGGCGGGGTATTAGGCGAGGGGGAATCGAAAAGGTGGATGTGGAAATCAGCGAGGCAAGTCTGTTACGAGATGAATGGTTTCTCGAAGCAAAATGTATAATTGGTTCTTGTGTTAAGTGCCGCGTCTCCAAGGGATCTAAATAAGATGGTTTGGCATGTTTACGACTACTTCCATGATAGTAATCTATCACCGATACTGATTGAGCCCGGTGGTTCTTCGGGACCCCGTCACTGCTTACAAAACTTCCATCATCGCGAATCTCCAAGAACCAGCGCGTTGTTCTTGCCCTTGACCACCGTCAGTCCATGAGCGATTCAAACTATCTTGCGATTAGTTTGGGCGTCGTAGCTTGCGCCTCGGGCGCATGCTCGCTCTGGCGTAGTCGCGCGGCTCATGCGTTCCCTCTGCCTCCGAGCCCGAGGTCCTGGCCCTTAGTAGGCAATATGTTGTCTATGCCTACTGAAACCGAGCATCTTGGGTTCATGGAACTTGGCAAGCAACTCAAAAGTAGGCCACTATAGATCAATTCGGGCTGGACGAGTTCATTCAGATCAAACCCCATTACAGGCGACATTATTTGGCTCAGTGCGTTCGGGACCAATATAATCGTGCTAAATTCGTCCGAGGACGTTTTCAACCTCTTTGAGAAACGGTCTAGCACATACTCTGATCGTATATGCCCCAATATGCTAAAAGAGCCGTCGTTGTGAGTCCCTGCGCACCTAAAGCGAACCCGATTCCAATAAATTTACAGGATGTATTGGCCCGATTTTACACTTTTTCAAGCCTACAACGACAGATGGAGAACAGCCCGCCGCATGATGCACACTTGGCTCAACAAAAAAGCTGCCGAGGAATTTCAGCCTGGTCAACAGCTCCAGGCTCGCCTTTTGCTCCAGCGTTTGTTGAAACTTTCAGACCATCTAAGCACGTCCGTGGAACTTGGTACCGAGCTCTATCGGTAAGTGTCGCCCACACAATGACTCGGAAAATCTTGAACCGGTTGCTAGGACCTCTGCTGCGACCCTGGTGCACTCGGTCTATGGGTACGACCTACAATCTTCCGATGACCCATTTGTTTTCGACATCAAAAAGGCAACAGATCATGGCACAAAAGCTGCCCTGTTCTCTAGTAGGTAGCACGTTACCCGATGAAAACTTAATCTAACTTTTTCGAAGACTTCCTGGTGAACCTGTTTCGCGCTCTGGTTCACGTCCCTGAATGGTTCCCGGGAGCAAGTTGGAAACGTACCGCTCGAAAATGGAGAGAACAGAAGGACCACGCAGTTGACACCGCATACAACTGGACGAAATCACAGATTGTGAGCTCTTGGCGCTTCTCTACGCTTCGAACATACTTGATTATGTTTCCCAGGCAAATGGGACAAACGCACCATCCATGATTGCGTCTTGGCTGGAAAATGCAGAACAACTTGGGTTGGAACCAGAAGAGATAGACTATCATGTCAAAAACGTGGCTTCAACACTCTTCATTGGTGAGATTTATAACTTCATCCGCATGTGACCTGTGTCCCTGACGAGCTTTGCATATTGGACAGGCGGGGCAGATACCGCGAGTATCGCCTGGTATAGATGGGTATCCGCCTTTACGCTAACAATGACATTAGACGACGAAAACCCTCTTGATTTTCATCATGGCAATGTTACTCTATCCTGAAGCCCAGTTGAAGGCGCAGAAGGAGATCGACGCCGTGGTTGGATCGACTCGATTGCCAGCCATGGAAGACCGACCAAAGCTCGAATATGTGGAACGATTGTTACAAGAAATACTGAGGTGGTGCCCGCTCCTTCCAAATAGTATGTCCTGTGACTGCACGGAATATAACCCAGCAGTCCAACAAGTCTATCTCTTGCACAGGCTTTCCACATGCTTGTTACCAGGACGACGTTTACAAGGGGTATAGGATTCCCAAAGGAACAACCATGTACGTGATAGTATTACGAATTTTGAACAAAGTTTACAATCTCGTATATAGGATCGCAAATGTCTGGTAAGTGAAAAACTGCCATCGCAGCACAACAACGAAATACTTATATGTGTGCTCAAGGGCTATGTCTCGAAACCCGGATGTGTATCCAGACTCAGAAGCCTTCAACCCCGACAGGTTCCTCGACCCAAATGTACCTGTTATTCCCGCGTTTGGCTTTGGTCGCCGGTATGTAAAAATTACACCATGATCAAGTCATTCTGAAACTCACAAATCCTGCTAGACTCTGTCCTGGGATTAATTTTGCCCAAGCAACCCTCTTTATCGCAATGTCCTCAATTTTGGCGACTTTTAATATCTATCCTGTAAAGGACGAACAAGGAAACCCTATTTTGCCAGTGATATCTGAAAACACGGGTGGCCTCAGCTAGTGAGTGCCACTTTTGCAGTGAATCCTGGTGCTGTATTGTGTAACATGCTGTGCGCATACAGTGAACCGAAACCTTTCAAGTTGAAACTCGTACCTCGCTCGCATATGCACGAGGGCGTTGCCGACTCTGGAGCTTGACCAAACGCTCCTAGGATCGATATCGAGTGCCGTAGGATTAATTCGTAGCTGTTGTCGAGCTATGGTTGCAATTTTTGAAAGGGGCGACTTCTTGGGCTGTCGATTATTTTGTTGATGTGGTACTTGAACTTGGCGCGTAATATACGATTAAAATAATACATTGTGCTGCTCGTGCGTGATCCAGGGTTGATCAAAACTCAAAGTCGTTATAGTGTCAATCGGGCGATACAAAAAAGCAGACAAAGTCCCGGGACATGATTCAGGGACAAAGCGTGGTTAGACCGTAAAAATCATGAGCGGCCAGCGGCCCGCCCAACGGATATTGAGCCTTGACGATCTACGATCTTGGCTACTGCTCTATCGACGTTCTTGTTGCAATCATAGCTGAGGAGGTAATTACGCGTATGCGCCCCAACCTCCTGCATCCGATTATATTCCTCCAGTCCAATTCCCTGCATCCCTTGGTCGACATTGAACCGAAAATACACCTCAGAGAGTTGTTGACGCTCCGCTAGCTCTTGATGCATTTCCTCGCAATCCGTTGCAATTTTCTGGAGTAGAGTGACCACTTTGAGCAGCTGCAGTTTCGGGAAAAATCCAGCCTTGGGCAGGTGAATTGTGTTCTTCTGGCCCGTGCCAAGGCTCAGAATACACGCAACCTGACGGTTGAGGTCGAAACATTCAGCTGCTTCAGCTAGTACCTGCTTAGTAGGGTTGTTACACCTCAACCCTCCGTCGACGTAGCGCATGTCTAAGCCGTTTTGCTTGATCACCGCTGGCTTGAAAAAGGAGGGTGCCGCGCTTGTGGCTCGAGCGGCTTCCCAAATGGCGCAATTAGGAGAAGGGTTTCTCGACACGTTGTATGTGCGCAAACGATCAGGAAATCTAGCGTTATCAGCCATGACCGCACAAACGAACCTGTCGAACGGACGTCAAGTGATTTGCAATGACAGAACTACTGAATCGATTGCTCACACTCGACAATTGTCCCCGTCGGCTCGTGTATCGAGCATCATGACGTTTCTGCCGATATCTGCATTCCGCGCATCCTGATCCAGCTGTGCGCCCGGTGCTAACCGACTATGTTGGGGATCTGGAACGCCGTATTCACCTACAATAGGCATGATAGACTGTTCGAGGTTGGTAGCCTTGTACCTCCCTTCTTTCCACCACCACTTGGTCTCAGAAAAGATCCCTCGTGCCAATTTATTGTAGGCCCCAATTGCTTGCTCTACCGACATACGAAGCCGGCCAAGCATAATAGCGATTAGTCTTCAGGGGGAAGTCCGTTATAATTAATCAGTTACTGAAGTTACCTCCACGTACCCCCCGGTGCTAGTCCCACAGATTACATCGAATACCTGCCATGGGCGTAGGTCCGTATGAGAAGTCCTATGTTTAGCCAACTCCCAGTTGATTCGATTCATGATCTCCCGGAGAATGAGGAGCGATGATAGCCCTCTAATGCCACCACCGTCTGTGAACAAAGGATAAGCGCCTGCATGTGTGAAACACATAAAAGCAAAACAACACGAACCAAACGACAGGATACACAACGCGCGTGCTTGGGGGGACTGGTTCATGAAGCTCGAGGGCCAGGCGCAGCAGAGGGGACGAGGTGGTGGGTGGAAGAGGGCAGGCTAAGTACCCGCGTTTGACAGCGTGTTGTCAATCACATCGCCTTATTTGGACTGTTGAGTCATCCAACTGCAGGACAGCCAATGAGCGCTCGTTGGCGCCCCATTTCCTTAAAATAGTGTAACCAGTTTACACTGACACATACTGTTGCAACCTACTTGGTGGTTTGCTCTTCCACCTCTCAACTTCTCTTTTCCCACCCGCACCCCGTATCGTGGCTAGCAGTCGATCTGGCCTGCCGACCTGCGAGCCTCTTCGCGTTTGCCGCCGCTGTTACAGTATCGGCCCCCCCCCCCCCACCCTATGCCGGATCTGACTATCACCCACGTATGATACCAATAGTACATACGCACATATACGGGTCCACCCGATATGCGAGTCTCAACCGTTCCTGTCGACAGAGACCCAGGCCCAGATTCATTCATGACAATTAGGACATACTGACTACTATAAAGCATGGTAGCTTCCCCGTTCGAACCTGGGTTCTCCGAAAGGATAAATAGTTCTGCCTGCAGCCTGATGGCTTTGTTGTAATCACGTGGGCGGGTCAACAACCCTGAAGAAGCTCCGGTTGTCATCCTTCACCTCGCAACAATATTCTGAACGCCTATGTATCGCCATCTGCCATACTTAGATCTACAAATGAATTGAATCATATTTTTAATGACGAGTCTGTCTCTTAGCGATCGACGTTTCAGCCCTGGGCCGACTCCGATATAACGCACGAGGTCCTTTACCTTCTTCTTTCCATCACCGAGACAGGCTCTCGAGTACCGGTGCCCTTTGTTTTTGTCTGTCTTTTTGTTCACACTGAGCTCGAACGTTCGTTAAACCCACCTTCGCTTCTCCAACACTTCCGGATTCTCTTCGACGGTTAACATGGTGAAGGTTCAAAATTTTGTTGCTCTTGTCTTCTGTCTCGTTTCTGGCTACGTTGCTTTACCCACACTTCGCGTGCGAGAAGTGCCACAAGGTGATTTATTCAGTTGTCCTCCAATTAAGTGCCCTTGACTGAACCCTCAGCACAGAGCACTCTCACGAACCTATCGTACGAGCCTGTGATCAAGCACTAAAGGTCGATAACCCTGACGGGATACTTGATGCGATATTTGGGCTTTTGGATAGCGACGGCGCGTCTGAAGGTAAAGGCGCTATTACAGTACGAATAAAATGGCTACAAACGTCCCTCCAGGAACTTATACTACTTTCCTTGGTTCCACAGGACAATGAGTGCTTACAGGCTGCGACTGCAGACCGGGCGTTCACGAATGCCAAAGCCTTGAACGACATCAATGCCATGACCGCGGCTCTCCAATACCGGACTCTTGAACGGAACACCAACCAAGTTGGCGCGAGGTCTCCAAATTGCACGTCCTTTAAACCTGTAAATAAGGAGATCGCCGCTCTGTCTCAGCATCAAGACCCCGCGGCAGTCGGTGCTACAGTAGGAAACAGGGCAATCGTCTTTGAGCTCGCGCGGCAAATCAAAGCGATCGGAGGCGACCCTCAAGATGCACTCAAAACGGGTACTTTCAAGCCTGGTAGTGTTAACGATCCAACTGCCAAGGGGAATTCTTGCAAGTAAGTTATCGAACCGAACTTCAATACCAATTACTAACACTTTTCTCAGTATTGTAGGCGATCCAATTGGTTGTATCTTCTCTCAATCCTTAATGGCCCAGGATGTCACACCGGAGGAGATCATCGCTGTTGTCGGTGGGACACCGAATGGAGGAGGAGGGAGCGTTCCGAGCCCCATCAGGGATGCCGGCTGCATTCAAGTCCCAATAGTTATTACAATCACCGATTCGCCATCATCCACTCCGGTTGCTCGCGCCGCAATTATCGTGCCGACGCTTAGCTCTGCTCTAGCGGCGGCTGTGACTCCTGCATCATTGTGAGTGTGGCACCCAAGACCAGAAAAACCATAAGCTGAGAAGCCTCAACTCTGACAGCCTGAGGATTAACGATCGTGGACCCCCAACACCCGGGCAACGTTCGTCCTCTGAAGTCGGCAGCGACTGATCAAACTTAGCCTCAAAGAACCGAGCGATTCTGTTGCATGAAGCAAGGGCATTTTTTGTGCATATTTAAACGATGATCATTGTTGGCATCGCGCGCGAACTTCATATTTACCACAGTCCACTCAGAAATGCTCGTCTGGTCCCGTAAGGTTCAGGATCACGTGACTCGTTCTCGCCGTTGTAAATTTAGCCTGTAGTTCAAACGGCACCTTTCCTTGGCTGGTATCCCGGGTTGTTTTTCGAGCTTTAAGCAATAGAACGCCCGGCGGAATAGCAAAACAGGAATCACTGGCGGTCTTTACCACCCGATCACTGCCGCTAGTGCCTTCCGTCCAAGGCTATCCCGATGCTCGGACAGGTTACTTCTTCATGTTCAATATATGCACGAGCTACGCTCCTCAAATTTTCATAGCATGTTGATTTCCGGCACACAGAAATTCCCCGGTTGTTTGTATGCAGAGCATATATTTGCTCGTCTAATGAGGAGTATAAAGAATTCGGCTGCCAAATCACCTTACGGGCTTGTACGCACCCCCGGAAGACCTTCTGCATAATGGCGCTGACTGGGGCAAGTTTTATATCTCAAAAGCTCATACCTTTACTTGTAGGTTACAAGCTTGCGAGCATCAAATGTGTTTCAACAACACAACGTCTCGACCCACCCATCCTTCATGTATCATTTTCTCCTACCCGTGGTCAACAACTCTAAAGGAACCCACCTTTAAGGACCCCGGCCTAGGCCCAGTCATTGCCCACCTCCGATATTCCTTTGCGGTCGATGGTTCGTTGCAGGATCAGTACTGAACCTAGCATCAGATTATGTCGAGGCCAATATTATTCTAGATCTTGTTCAGTTCCCACTATTTTGGCCGTATTCAAAGTATGTGGGTTTTTCCAGACCGAAATGGCATAATACTAATTGTATTAGAGGTCAAACAATATCGATCGTTGATCCATTCTCAAGCTGCGCAAACTTTCTTTTGCTATCTAATTACCACCGCATATAGGTAGAGCCACTGAGCGTGAATCTAGAATCTGGCGTGATTATGCCGACGAATGTATATACACTGCGCCGTTGCATTCGGATGAGCTTGGTGCGCAGTATGACTGATGCCCTTGAGAGCCCAAAATTCATATGTATGTGGGGTACCCTTTCACGAGCTCTGGAACTCCAGTCACCTGCGCCCGATCAAGTCAGCCGCGCCTGCCCTAACCACACCGTTATAGTAACATTCGGGTTCCCTATTCTCACCCTATCACATTGCTGGAGCCTTCTAACAAAAACGGACCTGGCTAGATTTTAGAGAATCACAGACTTTGCAGAGCCGGGGAATGGGATACTTCACTACACCCTGCGTATGATTAGATGATTGACACTTTCGGCTGCGAGTCATCTTATCTGCCTTTCTTTCATTATATTTCAGGCGGTGGGTGGGGTCCCGCTTGAACCTCGATTTCGGGTAGCGCAAGTTGACGAATTGATGGGTCACGGCTCCCATCCGCGAACATTAGGGCATCCCCACAAACTTTAATCCTTTTGTCTGCCATGTTCGCTACGCGAGGTCGGTGGAGATACCGTTCCCACACGTACTACCAATCCTCCCCGAATCGCACCCTGAATAATTCTGTCGGCTTGCCCAAGTCACACGTTGGTGTGACTTGGGATGTGATGGTCGCCGGCGTAGTTTGACTGACATTTAGTAGTCAAGTACCTTCTGATGTGCCTGCGATGTAGATCCTCTGCCCGTCTAGATAGCATCCCAAAGCATCAAAGCGCACCGTGAATGGCTCGCTCGGGGGAATCACAAGCCACAAGGCTTGATTGTGGAAGGAGGGGGTTATGCGTGGGAGGAAATAGTTGGAACAAGGCCTTAGCCTCCACCAAGACGCACTCTAGGGTATAAGTGCCGCCCGAACTGTGCCCGGAAACTCACATTCAGATTTAGTACTCCCCCCGTCCTATGGGTACTTCGAGCGTTCTTGGAGGATTAGGTGCTTTAGCTGGGGCACTTGCACTGTACCAGCTTTGGCGCACTGACGCCCCATCACCCCCGTTGCCTCCTGGTCCAAGGTCATATCCACTGATAGGCAGCTTACTTTCTATTCCCGCTCGGGATGAGCATGCTGGGTTCGCAAAGATCGCGGAGGAACTTGGCAGTAAGCTGCCATCTGCGAATAATGTACTAGAATTAAAACTCCCTTATTCCAGGTGACATATTCTCCCTACGTATTTTTGGATCATTGGTCATTGTGCTGAATTCATCGGAGACTACTACTAACCTACTTGAAAAACGGTCTGGCATATATTCGGACCGTGTGTGCCCACCAATGTTGGCTGAACCGTCATTGTCTGTAATCGTTATCCCAGGATGATCCATATACCAGCTGACAGCTTTGTTTATAATTGCACAGAACGAACTGGGGAAAATTTGTCGGCTTCCTAGGTTACAACGACCGATGGAAACAATCGAGGCGACTCATGCATCCTTGGTTGCATAAAAAGGCGGCTGAGGATTTTCATTCGTCTCGGCCCCTTCAAACTCGATTGCTGCTACATCGCCTGTTAGAGTCATCCGACCATATGGGTACGTCCGAACAATTAGAAGCTGAGTTTTGCAGGTAAGGTATACTGTAATACCACTTCCCGTTCTACCAATAGTGTCGAAACTTGTGTTACAGAACTCTTTCAGCTACACTAGCACACTATGTATACGGTTACAAACCTGAGTGCTTGGACGACCCACTTTTACTCAATCTCAAGGAAGCTACGAACAATTTCATCACGGCTGCCCTGCCATCAAGTAAGCGCCTTAATTTGCGGATGAGATGTATGCTTGGATTTTATGCCACTAATCGCATGGCTTCTCAGATTTTCTAGTTAATCTGGTGCCAGCCCTTATCCATGTCCCCGAATGGTTTCCGGGGGCGAATTGGAAGCGTACTGCGTGTCAGTGGAGGGAGCAACAAGAACACGCTGTGAACGCAGCTTACGAATGGACTAAGGCTCAGATGGTGAGCAATTATTTTAATATGGAACATCTTCTATATCCTTATGATACCCCGTTTAGGTGCAAGGAGAACATGGGGGATCGATTGTCGGGTCTTTACTTAGTGATGCCCAACGTCTCAATTTGGACGCGGATGTGATAGACGACTACGTAAAGCAGCTTGCTGTTACAATGTTTATAGGTAAGAGGGTCGATTTTACTCTTGAAATTACCTCAATCAGAAGTTTCATATTAGCTGGCCCAGATACGGTGAATGCCGTTTGAAACTCGGAGACTTGCTGATACTGATTTCCACCCCAGATCGCGAGCACACTCCTAATTTTTGTTTATGCTATGCTTCTCTTCCCGGAGGCTCAGGAGAAGGCCCAACAGGAGATAGATGCTGTAGTTCCCTTGGATAGATTGCCAACCATGGAGGACAGACCGGACCTGAAATATGTGGATCGACTAGTAGACGAAGTGTTGCGGTGGCGACCACATGCTTCAGTAAGAGAATCATTATCTTACCGTCAAGACCCCTTCACCACTTGGAGGATACTGCGTCATTGACG
>WSTK01000646.1:0-18696 GCA_019616945.1 Ceratobasidium sp. 414
GCACCTAAATTACAAATGAATATTGCGAACCCGTCAGAGTAGCAGTGTTAGGTACACACCAATAATATCAGGATCGCCGTATCCCCACACTTCAATGTCGGCGAGTGCGTTGAGAGCATGGCGGCGAGAAGCTCGAGATCGGGCCGTGGTTGTCGGAACAGCAGGCATATTAGAATTAATCTAGGTATTGGTACAGAAGACTACGAGACAGCTCAGCCTCCTCCCCCGGTATTTTTATTCGCATCAGACGGAGTCCGCCGAACATCATAGAAGCCAGTGCGCCGACGTGCGCTCGATGACGGGATTTGTTAGCCATTGCTTACTCATTACTATAGAACCTCCCGGAGCTCCCGCGGGTGTAATTTGAAACTCTCCCGGGCTATCCGCGCTCAAGCCCGGTTCACACCCGCGGATAGATCCCGGGCGATACCGCGGTAAGGCTGTCCCATGTTAGACCCTAATCAACATGCCTGCACCAACACAAAGCGCATTCGCGCCGCTAAGAATCAAGTAAACCAGGAGCATCCCCTTGGTATTCGGGCTAACCGAAAGTGCGAAAAGCGAAGTCGTAACGGCGGGGCCGATCTAGAGCAACAATGTTGGCATCAACCCAGTTAAATCGCGAGGTGGTGAACGGGCGTACCGCACGCATGATAGACGCCGGGGTCTGAGCCAGCCCATTTGTGGCCCCCAAGGACATAGGATCCGGAGGTGCACTCGAAATGAAAAGCAACAAGCAACCTAGTAACTATTCTTCAGCCAACTTACCCGCGGTTTCAGGCTCGTACTCACAGAAACTGATCGGAGATGCGCACGAAACTACTGCATATACCCCCACCGACACCGAGAATCCCAGTGGTCCCGCGATGTTGAACTTAACTACATAATGCATAGCAGGCAGCAGCCATATCTGCACGATGTACAGGCACACCCCGGCCATGTACATCTTTCGCATCCCGAACCACCTTTACATGCGGGGCACGAAGATGGCGGTGGCGACTCCGGTAATAAGCCCCTGAAGAGCGAGCATGAGACCAATCGATGCAGGCTCCATGCCGAGTCCGCCTAGAGCGATGGGCGAGGCAAAAACAAGTGGTTGGAGTGCGACGAGAGAAATGTCCAGGAGGGAAAGGAGGGCGTAGTTTAGTATTGTGGTGCAGATCCGAGACGTGAGTAGACTGGCTAGCGGTGGAGGGGTTGATTTGGATTCTGAAAAATCAGAGCCACTGGGGGAGACTAGTGTGGTTGAGGAGTTCGAGTCGACGAGTTGGTACATATCTGAACGTTGCCTTTTCCCGAGGATGGGGTGGGTCTTTGAAACGGGTGAGTATAAGATTATTGGAGAAGGAGCACCGGTGCTTACCTCTCTGAGGAAGAACCAGCCTGCGACCAAGCCAATCGCTGGTACGAGTGCAATTGCAGCACAGGGGAGTAGACAGGGGAATTTTTTCAATGTTGAAGACCAGCCAAATAACCTTGGCATCACTTCGGCGGGGTGTTGGAGTAAACCTCCTAAAGCAGGCCCACAATAGAAGCACATCAACGCCCGGAAGATGCTCTCAAGCGAATATCACTCACGCAAGTGTAAAACCAAGTGACCAAATCATCGGAATGAACGCAAAAGCTTGCGCGGCGTTTGTCTTATCCGTGACTTCACCTAGTACGCTCTTGATAACACCCGCATTGCCCTGGTGCCGTGTTAGGCATGGAATAAAAATACCCCACGTTATAGAACTCACGTTAAGTGCGCCAGCCAAAGCACGACCGATCAAGATACCCAGAAACGACTTGGAGATCCCAAAACACAAAGACGACAGAGCTAACCCGGCCAGCCCGAAGAACAACACAGGCCGTCGTCCTATTCTGTCCGAGAGCCGACCGTATTGCAAGATGAAGAGTGATTCCGTAATAAAGAAAAGTGACTCCTACGTGGCTTTAGCATTGACCTCATTTATCTCTATTTTGAACTTACGATTAACCCGGCGTAATAACCGACTTTGGACTTGTCCCCGTTTGTGATCCCGAGTTCATAGACAAGGGTGTTGACGAAAGGAAGTAGGACAGCCGCAGTGCAAGGCTCTGAGAGAAGCATAAAGAGAAGGATTGATACTTGTAACCGCGGGAGAGGTGTAGGTTTGGCGTCCACAGTGTTTTTTTCGGAAATGTTATCGCTATCTGTTTCGTACAGTACCGCAGATCGTAAATTCAGAACGAGGTGCTCGCCCTCAGTGAGTCCAAAAGTCGGGGACTCGGAAGAGAAAGTCATTTTTCGAAGCAAGCTGCAAGGGAAATTCGGAAGGGGGAGTACGACCCTCTTTTTTTCTGGCCGCTTGCATTTAGAGGGCACAATCGCCGCCCCAACAAAGTCGCGGGATGCGCCACCGATGTAAGAACCCGATTACCCGACGATAACCCCCTGACTTTTTCGTCAAATGAGTGGTGAGGCAGCCTTGTTCGGACCCATTGCAGAAACGCGCCCCCAGAAAGCTAGATCGCCGCAGGTACGTCGACCATACCAGGCCATAGACTGAGACGGGGGCAGCCCCAGTTTTAAACATAGTCGAGAGTGGCTAGGATGATCCCAAACTAGGAAATTAACTTCATTACAGCCCACAAGACTCGGTAGACCAAACATGATTTGGGGTGGCCGTTGGTTGGGAGAGGACCGGTGTGGTTGGGAACGCAAGCCAGTTCAAAGCTGGTCCAAACACCTGGGACCAAACAACTGCAAACATTGACACAGGTGGGCGTTTGACCACAACTTCGAGTTATCGGCCGACCCTAGGCAACGCGAAAAGACTATGCGGAAAACGGTAGGCGCCTGGCTATGTTTGCCTGCTGATTGTCTTCGACTTGACGACTGGTACTAGGCTGGCTTATCCGACCACTACCTGTGATTTACAACCTAGCCCGACCTTGCTCCCGTATCTCCCTAGGAGTTTGTCTTTAGTATGGACCTACAGGCTTTTCTTCATTCACTTCTTTGTGTGGGACAGAGCTGGCTTGGCCATCGGTTTAGTATCACGGTCTCTCCGAGCTTCGGCGACACGTGACGTCACTTCGAGCTTCCCTTCACCCCTTTGGCGACTCCTAATATGGTCGCCTGACCAATTCTAGCCTCGTGTCTCGTATCAACCCATGTGCAAACCCAGAAGGAATGTTTGAATCTGGTCCGTATAAAGATATCAGGGGAAAGTGCAACCCTCAATCGAGCAATATACCAGCGTGTTCCGAGTCAGCTGAAAGATGCCGAGCGCGAGGGTTCACGTCAAAGATGCGAGGGATCTTGAAGCATGTAAGTGTTTAAGAGCCATAAAGGCTGACGTTTGCCCCGTTGGACAGCTGTCGCGCAATGTTGAACCAAATTTCTGCCAAAAGTTGGACGGTAGTCCTCTCGCTATCCTCTCTACTTCCGCTTCCAGGATGCTTGGCACAGCAATATCTACTTGGGGTTGGAATCGGGGATATAACTGGGTTAGTATTCTTATAAATCTGTGCTAATTTCCGGGTATTCAGAGTCATTCCTAGCCCCATCGTTGAAACAAATATGATGGGGTACGCCGATTTATCGCAGACAGACACAGGCCTTCACATGAGGCAGTTTTCGCGTGCCTATATCGTTGCGGCTCCTGGGACCCTAACCGCGAAAGACCGCATCTTGTTTATCAACTCGGACATTGCGATGGGAGATACCGCTATTCGGCGTGGTGTTCTTCAGAAACTGGCTCAAAAGTACCCAGGTGCGTTGCTACATCACTCATATTCCTATTCGACTAATTTTTCCTAATAATTCGACTACATAGGCGTATATGATGAATCCAACGTCGCCCTTGTGGGGACTCATTCTCACTCGGGCGTTGGGGGATTCTTGAATAACTTGCTGCCAACGCTGACAAGCTTGGGTTTTGTCGAACAGACATATGATGCAATCGTTGACGGTATGTACCCTTGGGTTCCCCGAGCAAGGCGGTGCCTGACACTTCAATGTGCAAGGAACCGTGTTGGCGGTTGACCGGGCACACAAATCACTCGCTCCCGGAACACTTTCTCTCGGCAATACGACGGTCCTTGATACCAATTTGAACCGCTCACCGTATTCCTATACAGCCAACCCCGCTGAGGAGCGCGCAATGTACCAGTACGACCAGGATAAGGTAGGTCCCGAATATTAAGTTCCTCTTCCGTGCTGAAAGGATCCCGTACTAGGACTTGCACCTACTGAAATTTACGGATAACTCCGGCACTGCGCGAGGTTTCTTGAGCTTCTTTGCAGTTCATGGAACTAGCATATATCAGGCAAGTTGGATGGATAATTTTCACACAAAGATACATGTCCTGACGCAGGTAAACGAGTAGAATAATACATTGGTCAGCACCGATAACAAGGGGATGGCAGCTTATCTCTATGAGGGTGGGTTTCCTGAATAGGCACTTCATAAACTAGGACACTTACTGCCCGATATTATCTAAACAAACAGCGCTGGTGCAACCCGATGCAGCTCCTGGAAAGAATTCATTTGTGGCAGGTTTTGTTCAATGTGAGTCAATCTTGGATCTTCCCGATTTTGTTTGACCTGGCATTTACATCGACACCCAGCCAACGTAGGAGATACATCGTAGGCGTCATTCATATACATCAATTGCGTTATTGATCCCCATCACTGCCCCGATTTTAGACCCAATACGTGAGTTGATCGAGTAACAGACCCATTGCACGTAGCTTAGCCTCGTGTATCAGTTTAGGCGCATTTTGCGAAAGCCCCGGGAAACCCTGGGACGGCCAACCCTGCGAGTACAGGAAGTCAACATGCGGGAACCTGACGGAGGGTTGCCATGGCAGGTACGCACTCACAACCCTAACATGACTCCGCTCTTACAGTATCGCATATACGCAGAGGTCCTGGGTTCCGTGTGTCAGACTTTGAGTCCAACCGCATCATCGGAGAGAACCAGTTCCAGGGCGCCAAGACACTCATGGATGGTAACTCGTTGCGACCCGTCCAAGGGGCCGTGAAGAGCTTGCACACCTATGTCGATATGTGCGTAAATGCTGAAGGTTCTAACGTACCAGACGAACTCACTTGCCCGTGTGCGCTCTCAGGTCAAATTACTCGTTTGCCCTCACCAATGGCACTACAGTCCATACATGCCCTCCCGCTATGGGTATGTTACGTGATTTGTAGCTTTGTTCTACGTAGTTATGTCTTGTGTAGGATATTCCTTTGCGGGCGGAACAACCGACGGACCTGGTGCGTTCGATTTTACGCAAGGAGAAACGGCAGACGGAACTCAGTTGGTGGTTGTTCGTTCTTCTTTTCTGCGAGGCTAACTCCCTTACGTAGAAATCCGTTCTGGGAGATCGTGAAAGGTCCGTATAACACTGAGACATCCAACTTTGTGTCTTTGCTGACGTCGGCTTGTAAACTTCTTTAGGTATCATTACCGCTCCACCAAGCGAAGAGCAGAAGCGCTGCCACTATCCGAAGCCCATTTTGCTCAATACTGTGAGTTTCGGCTCAAAACCCTCGGCAGACCCGGACCTGACGGTTCCTTGCAGGGGTATACCAAGTTCCCTTATGCATGGCAACCAGATGTTGTAGACATCCAGATGATGCGTGTAGGGCAACTAGTTATACTTGTTGTGCCTGGGGAATTTACAACCATGGCTGGACGACGAATCAGGTAGGTTTAAAATGTTCGTATCTTTCGACCATGGACAAACACGCATATAGGGAGTCGGTCCGCGCTAAATTGATATCTTCTGGAGTGATTGGGAACGATGCCTATGTTGTAATTGGTATGTCTCTCTCTTTCCACGTTATAACCTTGCCCACAGCTCATCGATTTGCAGCTGGCCCGGCAAATACGTACTCTCATTATGTTACCACTCGTGAAGAGTATGGGATTCAACGATATGAAGGAGCCTCAACAATTTATGGCCCATGTGAGCTCATATTTCTAGCTATATGCTGCCGATCTGCCCTGATATATCTACATCTACATTAGTCACACTTGAAGCCTACCAGAATTTATATACTGGTTTGGTTAGTTATCTCGCGGACGGAGCCACTAGTTCGCCTCCGACTGGACCTGTGCCCGAAGATTTAACGAAGAACGCCATCTCATTGCAAGTGAGTTGGCCTTTAACAAGAATCCAAAAATATTAAACATGATTCTGTTCCATAGCCTGGCGTAGTACTTGATGCAGTGCCGATTGGGAAGTCGTTTGGGTTTGTGTTAACTGACGTAAACACTGCAACCCCATACGCACGCGGACAACGAGTCTCCGCCGTATTCCAAGCCGCCAACCCCAGAGTAAGTTTGAATGCCATATTGTAGATGGATTACCATCTAATTCAGCTCTAAACGTAGAACAACTTGCGCCTTGAAGACACGTTCTTAACGGTGGATCGCCTGACGAGTGGTACCTGGACGACATATAGGACGGACTCCCATCCATCTACCAAGCTCCGTTGGACTCGGACCAATGTGGTTTGTACTCCATCTCTGTTCCACGTAGCACCCGCTGAACTATATGTGTTGTAACACCGTCTAGATTTTGGGATACAGCACGGTTGAGATCGAGTGGTGAGTCCATTTTTATAGCTAGGTTGGCCGTACCTATGTTGAACTTCTACCAGGATCATCGAATCCGATGTTCCAGGTGTGTCGCCACTTTCATTAGTGGGTCGGCGTTATGGCTGACTAGCAACCCACAGCTGGGACCTACCGCATCACCTACAGAGGCGATTCCAAGCCATTCATTGGCCCAATCACCTCATTCACTGGTAAATCCCGCAACTTTACAGTCTCTGCTTGACACCCCTTGGCCGCCCGATGAGGTTATATTCTGCTGTTGTGGCGTTAGTTCATCATGTATGTCGGATCTGGCGTGCTCATGATCGGGCTTTGTTTGTAACTGTACCGTGCCTGACGCCCAACACCTATTCCAAATACAATTCGGAGATCAATTCGGAATTCAGACCTTGGGTATATAAAGCTGTCAAATGGCATGGGATCCTCATTCTTACCTCCCCGGGCGTATATGATTGCCAGATATCCACATCTTGTCTATCCAGGTAACCCGCCCGCCCATAATAGAACAATGCAGGATGTGTTAAATATGTGTTTTCCGTGTAGCTGAAGTGTATGCCGGGAGAATAAATACAGAGTGCCACCAACTGTCCAGCAGTCACTCCTTGGATTTCCCCTTCACTCCATCCCCTTCGCCACCTTCACTTTCTTTGTCCTCACTCTCCGCCTCGTCATTGTCTGCCTGATTGGTACTAGCGTTCGCCTTGGCCGCCTCTATCGCCTTTCGACCCTTGAGGATAACCATCTCTTTTAGCCACCCATTCTCCTTCCTGAGTTCCACGGCCTCCTTCTCTAGTTCGCCTGCTCTCCCCTCGAGTTCGGCCAATGTACGCTCAAGCTCAGCCGTGCGTTGCTTCTTCTTCACGCGGAATCGAGCTGGACAGAATAGGTTAACTTTGTCAGGCACACGACCATATTCCTAGCTTACCCGAGGCAGCAGTATTTCTTCGACGCTTGTCTTCTGTCATAACCGCTGTACTCTCGTCATCCAGCGGAGATGTGGGCGCGCTTGATGAACTACGGCCAGCATTACTCGTCGAGCGACCCCGCGCAGAGGGATCAACATGGGCAACTGGTGCGGCCGGCGCAGACGACGTGGATGCAGACGGAGAAGCTGGCGAAGTAGGGGGTGGGAACGCCGCAGCCCCGCGGGCCATGAGGGCATGGTACTGTGCAATTTCGGCTGCAGAAAGGGGTGGGAGGTGAGTCTGCGGCTGGGGTTGTTGGAGTTCGGGGTAAAAGTTGAGGTCCCAGGCAGAGGGGCCATATAGGCCAAAGGCCGAGTGTGGGTTAGGATTATGGTGGGGATGAGGTTGGGATACGTCCAGTTCGGGCATCGGGCCTATGGCCCCGAGCGCGAGTACGTCGTACGCAGGCTGTTGGTCATATGTGGATGGCGGGAAGAACGGAGGCATCTCCCATTGGGAAGGGTTTGGAACAAAAGGTGCGCCATGCGATCTTGCTGAGAGTACCCGTGCGCCAGGGAGCTGATGAATATAGGAGTGAGGGTGGGATGGATCGTCGCCTAGGTAGTTCGGATCCCTTTGGTCCCTCCTCTCGTCCTCCATCCTAAACGAAAATTGGATATTTTCCCAGTGTTCAAGCTCTTTCTTGATGTGAGGCTCTCCGGTCGCCAAGTCTGTGTTGGAGGTATCTTTGTCCGCACTCGGGGTCGAGGGGTGCGAGCCCAATGAAGGTGTACTGGACCTTGACCGCTTCAAAGAGGTAGTGATTGCTGGCGGCATTGTTTTTCGTAAACGGTTAAATAGCCTTGCAGGAACGCATGATGTTAATGCATGGGCGAACTCAAGTCCGGCAAACGTCTACGTACGCAATCAAATCGCGCAACTTGGCCTGCAGGCAGGGAATACTAGTTGTCTCGTGTACTTCGCGCTAGTGGAGTCAATCTCGCCCAGTCTGAGTGGTGGGAATGATCGCCACCAGTGCAGTGCGGGGTCTTCTGGCCCTTTAAGTCTCTAGCTGTGAATCTTGGTGGTCGACGAAGATGGCATAAAGCCGGTCCAAAAGTGGCGTCCCTCTGGTCGACCCCCGCATCTCGGGACAGCGAGCCCGGCATATCATCAAAGCTTTTGCCACGCATCCCTGCTCACTGCTTACACATGTGGGCTCTGAATGGTGGAATGGGTTATTCTTATTGCGCGACGATGCCATTATGGGCGATGGCGACAGGTCACGCAATCCGGGCACGTGACTTTCTCGTCCCTAACTGAGCTCATCATCACCGCATGTACCCTGTGTGCTGCCTCCCCAGTGAATATTGGGGGACCGGGTGTCGGCTAGAGACCAACTGCACCTTCAGGCTTTCTCTTTATCGGGCTGAAATGGCGCATACATGAAACGTTTGTCTAATGTGAATGCTACCCCCCGCTGAAACGGGTGGAATTACTCATATTCCAAGGTCTTCGATTGCTTCGAAATTTTATATTTGAATTTGATAGATCTAGAACTCGGCCATGGGCACGTCGTGCTGGCGGCGAGCGACTGGCGCCAGGATGAGCAATCGTGTGTTTCCCCGCAAAATCAAACGACGGAGACTGAAGAAGCCCCCACGCTGACTTGTCTGGCGAGTACATGAGCTCGCAACTCATGATGCGCAACGCACTGGTTGATGCAGACGTTGCCAAGCCCCCAAGCATCAACACCAACGGAAAATGGCCCATTATACGAAATGTGACCCACTCATACGAATTCACTTATACAGAAACATGACGACATTGACCAGCCAGAATCTCTCTGATTTGGGTAAAATCCTGCAAGGCGGGGTTTGTTTACACTTTTGATCACTAGCGTATCCTCGTGACCGAGTAATTTCCAATTCAATAACCCTTTCCTGTGAATCTGTGAATTATCCATGACTGGTGCACTATTCATCTAGGCATTACGCATAATCAGCTGGGGACAGCTTATTAGCTAGTTCAAGATGAGTTCTCTGAGCAGGTTACAAGCACAGCAACTTTGGTATCGCTCAATTGTACCCCCTGCGCCCAGACTCTTAGCCACCTAGGAGCATTTAGGCGTCTCAAAATACCCAATATGTAGGTGCGCAGCCTCTAGCCTAATGCGTTTATATCATCAAACTCTAAATGACATATAGGCCCATATATCTGGTGTGACTTGAGTCTGCCTACCACTATTTTGCCGCATATATTTCACATTTTTCATTCTTTCGGACGTGCAAAACCTGTTAGTCTGATGTAATATGTCGCCCGGGTTTCGCACCGAGCATTGAAGCTGTAGTCTAGCAATTTACTGAATGTTTTTAGCTGGTCACTAAGTTGAATGAATATAGTCCGCGCATACACGTGCAAGAAAGAACGTCAATAATACATCTTCGTAATTTCCATTCAAAGTTCAAGTCCGTTTTCATGGTCCGTGTCGTGAAAAGTGTCACTAGCAATAAGTACCTGGGATGATAGCCGGGCAGCCGGACGTATCCATGGTTGTAGGACAATCAGCAGGATCCTGGCAGCATCGAATGCAAGTGCGACCAATGTCAGGCTCTACAATCTCAACGTAATGGTTGTAGCTATATTAAAGGAGGAAATTTAGGGGAAAGTTCTACGTGGATCGTGATGAGGGCACTTACCCCGTGCAGACGCTACCCTGTGGGTTTCCGTGTCCACCATCTCCGCCGCTTGAATCGTACTGTCCACCACCGTCGTTGTCATTGAGCTGAGAGAAGCCCTTGTTGATACATCCGGTCACTAACGGCAAAGCAATGATAGTTGAATAATGGTCCGAGGCGTCAAAAATCGAAATACAATGCACTCACGCTGAACGTAGTTTTGCCCGTTCTTACCCTTCCCGGTTTTGAACGTAACTTGCTTCCAGAAATTGTCGGGGAATAGGCCTTGAGAGCCGTCTGTGCGCGCTTCAGCCGAACAGTAAGACTGCATTTTGCCAGGGGACTCGGAGGCGCCGATGTCAGTGTGGGCGTTGCGGGGCATAATCAGGCAGTCTAATTAAAATGCAAGGTACTGTGTGAGTCCCAATGCGCATAGTAACAGCAAGAACAAGCGCCTACATTTGGTCGTACTGTCGACGACGACAGTGTTGTCTGCAGCGGCGCGAGGGCGGAACGGAGAAGCCAGCGTGAGAGTTGCCGTGAGTGCGAGCAAAGTATAGGAGAGCAACATGGTGACAGATATCTACAGAATAATAGATAGGAGCGAACCCGAATCCTGCAGGTACGTCGTGTGCAGTGGTTACGCTTTATACCTGCGGAGCTGAAAGGCTGGCTGTGTGATCGGGGGTATTGTGGTCGTGGGCGAGAGGCAGTGGGACACTCCGCGCTATTCAGTTTGTCGACCGAACGGGTGCATCAACGCCCATGTGCTAAATATATATCGTGGAACAAGCATGGCCAAGGTCCCCGCGTGCCTATTGGTTCAGCTCGGGGCGATGAATATATGTACCAGTTGAAATTAACGTAACATACGGCGAGGTCGGTCGGCATCATGTTGATGCACGAGGCTATAGCCTAGACCTCGTGTTGGGGTGCATGGCCTTTTGTAACAAATGGGGGGCAGAAACGGCGTGGTTGGAATGACCCAGCAAGCGCTGACCAAAGAGGGACATACAGTCACGTGACATTATCTTAGGCTAAGTTTTGTTTGCCCGACCACCAACTCATGGCCCAGACCAAGCGGCCACGCACCGTACAGGCCAAGAATACGACAACATTTCACAGTGCGGACCAGCTAATTGAATCATTTGGGACTCGCAACCCGGAAGCTCTCAAAAATGGTGCGACCCAATTTCTGCTGATTTCAAAATTCGACGTATTGAGCCGTCTGCAGCCCTTGTTTCGTTTCGAAACCAGATAACCGTCACCTACGATGAGCGGCCGAGTGTGGGGGATGCAAGATTGGCGCTCGTCACCGCCTGGTTGGCTAAATCTTCGGGTGCGAGTGAGCTGTTTGATATTTGGGACACAGGGTCGAATGTATGTACTCCTTGCCGACTCGTTCGTGTTTAACTGAAACCTGGAATAAAAGTTTACGTCATTGGTACTGGTGTCATTGGCACATGTGCTATCTTTACTGGCCGGTACACCTGGTGCAGTCATCCACGCACCTGCTATCCTCAGAGTACTCTTCGATTCCGCTCATGCTCGGCGATTGAATGCTCATTTGGCGAGTGGACAAACGGATGTCGTACTTGCCGCGCTCAAGGTCCTCAATGCCGCAGCTCTGATTGACCAACGAACGACTTTCGAAGCGGTTGCCTGGACTGCCAAAGTAGATCTCTGCTTTCCGTTTTTGGTAATTCATGTCTAATTTTCACATCACGCAGACCCTTCCTAAACTCTTTTCCCACCGACATCGCACTCCGACGTCTCAGCCTCTTGCTCATCCGTCTATACGCACGGCACTCACGACACTCTTGCTCACACTCCTCCCGCTCTCTCTTTCCCTCGACATATTTACGACTTTATTCAAAGGATTGGCCCAAGATGATGGTGTTCTAGTCAAAATAATTTTGGAGACCTGTTGGGAAAAAATATGGTGCGATGTCAAGGTCTCGAAGAGTGTGAAAGTGAAAGTATTTGGTGGCCTTGGGATGTTCGTGAGTACTATTATCGTTTTTGTTGGCAGATGATGATTAACCGTTTTATTCGCCAGATCCAACCTCTCTACTCTCGTACCGACCCGGATTCAACCGAACCCCTCGCTCCAGCGGACATTGCACACCATTTCCTCCTCGCACTTTGCACCAATCCCGGCTCTGGTCTCTGTTTCCGTTCCAAGGGGTGGTATCCACGCCCTTCTGGGAACCCGTTCGAAGAGTCTGCGCATCGAGGCGAGGACGAAGTAGATGAAGAGAGCAAACCTGGAACTCTCTATAACCCTCTGCTGCTGAAGCTTTTACGGCTGTTGCGCCCGGCGACGGATGCAAGGCAATTTGAGCTTGCCGTACGGATTTTAGGTGCATGTCCTGATTTGGTGGGGGCGTATTTTGCAAAAGGTGAGATATTGCTGTGTCTCCCAAGTGAACCTGAAAATTTACCGTGATGCAGGTGCCGCACAGATTGGGTTGAGCCTAGAACCTCGCCTTTCGACACGCTGGATTACAAGCGTCGGATTTATGAGCGCTGTTATCGGAACGGACGTCCCAGTTGAGAGTTTCTACTTAGAAGCGCCAGCCCATTCCACCTCAACGCGGGTTCACCGGGCCGAGCCACCTCCTCTAAACGCGATTGTGGAGAATATCGTGGCGTGTGTGTTGACCAGAACTTGGCTAACGAAAGCTCTGCTCACTAAATCCGCACCATCAAGTGCCGACACGAGCGCGCAACCCTCGAGTGGAGGCCTAGTCCAGCATACGACAATTCGGCTTCTCACGCAGTGCCTACTCAAACTATCGACTGTGCTCGAGTCGTTTCCTTCGGGGTGGGCGACACGCGCGACAGAAGTCGTGGATGCTGTGAGAAGGAGGATACCCGAGGTGGGTGTTGTAGTGGGTGTTGCGCAGGAGGCCGTCAAAGCTCTTGTGGAAGGAGAAGGGGAGAGAACAGAGGCGAGGCGGGACTTACTCGCGGAGGGTGCGCTGCGGTTGTTATGGCTCTACGCGCGAGTTTTGCCGGGAGCGATAGCGGAAGTGAGGTTTGATGTCGGGAAGTTGTTACAGGAGACCGAAGTAGGGGAGGGGGAGGACGGAGAAAGGAATGGGATGAGGGTGATGTGTCAGATTCATGTGTTGAGAGTGTTGGGAGAGAGTGATCAGTTTGTCTGGAGCGCTAAACCCGGTGAGTTTCTTATATGGTTCTCTTTTCCGATGTTTCGAGACTTAATTAGCTTGCAGCTGGATCAACACATACTCACATGTATCGTTTGATCTCCCTCCATCTTCGTACATTACACCCGCAACTACGCGAGGCCTCTTCCGCCCTCGTCGTACGACTGCTCAGCTCGAGCGTGTTATTCGAACACGACCCGAGAGAAGCAAAGGCGTGGGTCGATGCGCTCCCGAGGAACCTGGAGGATGTAACCGTATTTCTCGAATTTTTCGACGACGTACTCTCGAGATGTATCAAGACGCCATATCGATATCTGGAAGCCGGGAATCAGCTCTATGGTCGCTCGGCTATCAACATGAACGTGTCGCGCATGCCAAGTCCTCTGCTTATGGCCGTTTTGGAACAGCTCAAGAACAAGCCGATGGACCCGCCTGCTCGTCGGGTGATCGCTGTATTTATGGCGAGACTCTTACGGGCAATGGTAGGAAAGATGGATGTCGAATCTGCAAAGGCCGTCGTAGGGTATATGCGTGGTGTGTTCGAAAGGGAGGGTGGAGGGAGTGGGGGGATGAGGGTTATTGAGATTTTGGATGCGTTTTTCGGGACTTTGGAGCTGGAGGAGTCTGGGCAGATGGACGTGGATGATATTTCGGCGGCTGGAATTACGTCGGTTGTCGATGAGATGGAAGCTATGGCCGTTGGAGAGGACGAAGCTGCGAAAAGCCAAGCTGCTCTCGGTATTCTTCAGTGGTTCAAGACCTCTGAAGGGAGGGTTGGGGCGCCGGAGGTTGCAAGATTGATCCAGTTGTTGGCATCTTGGTCTACGGATGGGGTGGTACTAGGGGAGTTTCTAGAAGAGTTGGATATGCGTGTGCATTCAGGAGCGGTATTGGGTTCGGGTGAAGGTGCCGTATCAGCTGCGTGAGTTTACTTTTGCATTGCCGGGCCTTATGACGTCGTTCATAATGTTGCGGCTTAGGATTTCACTCCCCCTTGCCTTCTGGGTATTCCTCCGCCAAGGATCCGGCTCAGTTCCAGCAAAACAACAACTCGCCGAATCTTTACTACGACAACCCACTCAACAGTTGGTCTGGGCATGTGGTCTTATTTCTCATAGCCTTGGCGCTGCAGTTCGAGCTTCAACTAAAAGTGCTATATCGGACTGCCTCGTTGCTCTAGAACTTGTAGCACGACGGGCCTCGAGCGTTTCTGAGGTGGTGGAGCTTAAACAGGTGATATTTGGGGAGTTGGAGGTGGTAAAAAGTTTAATGTTTGAGCCCGCTTGGGCGTCTCGTAAGTGGTTCTGCTTGGCGCTTGTTGTTAGCTGTTTACATTATAGACCTTAGATATCGCTAGTATCATCTCATCCGTACTGTCGAGCAGCGATGAGGAGGATTGTGCACTCGCTGCCCCCTACTCGCAGTACTGGTCCAAACGTCTTTTGGAAAGCAAAGGGGGCAAGGAGTTCGAGGTGAGTGGCGGTGAGACAGTTAGCGCTAGGCGCTAACCAGTAGTTTAGGAATGTGCCGCTGGGTTCACCATCTGGATCCCATTCACTCCGGGCCAAGTATGCGCCCAGATATTCAGATCGTCGCTGGAACTCGTCGAAAATTGGGCATCCGTTTCCACGACTACCGGGAGCCTTCTTGAACAACTTGCCATGCGTTTGCGCTCGAGCACTCTCAGCAAAGATTCTGCAACGCAGCTCGCCGAGACCCTGCCTCGGCTGATCAAAGTGCCACCAGTTCCGGAGTATCGCAATCTGCTGAAACTTGCGCCTACCATTGCTGAACGAGAACTCCCTCTAGGGCTTAATCTAGGCTTGCTTCAGCCTTCTGATAGCTTGGCGCATGTTACCGAGGAAGCTCGCATTCGATGGACCTCCAAGACAGGAGCTCTGAGGTCGATTTCCTGGCAAGATTTCTCAGGGTGGATCGAGACTCCAGAACTGGTACGATTGAGTACCGCATTGATGTATTTATCTGCCAATACTCGCGCGGCGTTCTCTAATTGGGTTGGCCAACAATCGAGTCTCCCCGCGCGCGCAATCGGGCCATGTTTTGCTTTTATGGACTGTCACGCTGCGCTCGCGAGGACTTTGCCCGATCAAATCCTAGTACCTCAAACGACAGTCGATATAATCGTGGATTGTGCTGCTCGCATATTGTTCAAGCACGGAGAACGACCCGAATATCAGCGTTGGGCTGCACAAACATTAATCAACGTCGTTCGTACTCTTCCTGGGGATATCGACCGGGTAGCCCGGTCAACTTTGAAGCGTTTCCCGGCCAACCCTCGAGACGCAGTTCAACAGCATATATTACTTTTTGTTTCATGGGCTGCGCCCTATTCGTCCTATTGGGAAGAACTAGTTGATTTGGTTGTCGATTCTGCGTTACTCTGGCTTGTGCGGAGGTTTGCCGAAGACGAATCAGACTCGCCAGAGCTTTTGGCGACGCTCCCTGGTTTTGGTGAGTGGTTCGCACCAAAAAACGTAGTATGATTGACCGTAGTTGGCCAGAATCTTTGTTGGCCCATGCATCAAACATCAAGGCGCATCTTGCTGAGCCCGTGCTCACCGCCGCCATCAAGAATCGGCTCGATGTTCCAGCCGTGATAAAACTTTGTTCGAAGCTAGCAGGACACACCCCTTTGAAGGTAAACTTGGGGTTTGTGCGGAGTGACCCAAAACTAACGGATGCTTTAGCCTGCTAGTGTCAACAAGTTACTGCAGTCAATCGTTCACCATTCTTCGTTCGTTTCGGTTGGCCGCACACCATCACCCGCCAGAGATGAGATTATAGGTCTATTATGTTCTTTATTCCACAAACATCCATCGAGCACTTGCCATCCCAGCCATATCGTCCCATTACTCGGCGTATATCACGGAACTCTAGATCTACCAGATACCCAGATTCTGTCGATATTCCACCTCTTCGAAAAGTCTCGGCACATGTCTACCATGGCCATCCTGCGCAACTGGACACCAGAAATTTCACCCGCACAACCCAAGGACCTTCTTAGCGCAGTGTGCAACTTCGATCCAGTGTTGATGTTCCGTACTTGCACCTCGTTCCCTCAGAGGCGTGATCCGGGAACCATGGAACTCCCGAAGGCTGAGCGCAAGGGGGACATCTACGACCCGAACTTTGCGCTGCCTCTGTTGGCCGCTCTCATGGTTAGCGATGAGCCAGTTACGAGCATGCAGTGGGTCGGCCTGTGTCGGACCAACGTTTTATCTCTCGCGTTATCATCATTATCATCCAAGCGGCCTACTATGCGACAGTTGGGATATGCTGCGCTGACGACGGCTTATGCTCGACTTATGGTCAGTTTGGGCTTATATATGCGCAATTTTTTCGACTAATACCAATGGACGACAGGATGTTGATTTTCAAGAACGCGCACAGCTCATGTATACCCTCAACCTGCTCCGGGATCTACTCCCTCAACCATCCGCTACGCCCTCCGACCCCATCCCTCGATTGCCAACTCACACAACTCTCCTTCTTTCTCACGCCATTCGTGACATCTTTGTGCCAGCTACTCCCCTTTACCCATTGATATCACGGTTCCTGCTTCAGCGACCCGAATTCGACCCGAGGGATGTGCCGATGCTCTACACTCTCCTGTACAGCAGCTCTGGGGAGTGGAGGCGAGAACGAAGTTGGGTACTACGATTCTTAGCCGATGGGATGCGTAGCACAGAAGATTGGAAAGTGTTAAAAAGGCGACATACCTGGGATCTTTTGGCAAGCCTGTTCCAGTCTGTCGCTGAGGACAGGACACTAAGGCTCTCTATTTTGGAAGTGAGTTGCCCTATTTTTGCAAGATTTGACTCCATAACAAGCATGTTTCCATTTGATAGGTCTTAGTCAACGCGAGCGCGAACAAGCACGCAGCCACATCGCTCCTGTTGAATTCGTCAATTTTGTCTTGGGTATATATGCAACTCGGCTCTATTCTTACTGGAGAGCCCCTAGCATATCTTAAAATCATAGAAAATTTGTCAATTGTCGTGGATCATGACCAAATTGAAAAGGCGACGGCCGGACACTGGCGAGATACAATTGCGCAGATTGTCTGTAAAATTATCCAGGGTCATGGTGAGTGACTGTTTTTATACGTTTTAGTACGACTCTTATTTCAGATGGCATTCCTGTAATTAGGTTCAGACTCTGGTTTAGTCTACGTAGGTTCGCGGATCCTGCTTCGTCTTACTACGGCGCTTGGAACCACCCCCCAATCCTTTGCAGAACCTATGCGGACAATCCTGCGATTCCTACGCTCTTACGAACCCGCTCTTGCCGCCCCTTCTTACAGCCTGAACGGCCTGGCAGCCTTAGACCTCGATCATTTGCATACCAGCCGAGACCTACTGCATCCCATCCTAGGGGCGACGTCCATTCATTGGAGCTCAAGCGTCCGAGCCTTATGGAGGGTGGCGGTCATTATGGAATCCTTGCACTCTGGTGTTTGGGAGGTCCTGAACTCCAGGATGCTGTTGCTTGCTTGCATGGATGTCCATTGTACCCAAGAGATTGAATGGACGAGACAACAGTTAATAGAGATCCTGACTAGCCCTCAAGCCAGGGGGGGATTGTCTCGCTTTGCGTCTGGTGTAGTAATATGTTTGTTGTAAACTTAGCTCTAATGAAAACCAACCCCGTTGATCGTTCCTCGACAAATGCATAATGAGTTCCGATTTACTAATTGCGCCAATAATCGGCAAACCAGGGCATGATGTTATATTTGCGTTTAAAATAACCCAGACAGCAGCGTTCCATCGGATAGTGTTGCGGGCACAGCGAGCATTATAACTTATAAATTCCAAGTGCGCAGCACATACACTCAGATTTACAACATACTCGTACTTGAAGTAGTGTAAGGACTCCTTACACTACGGGGGATTCCGAGTTTTCTCGGGCAAACGTGGTAGAAAGCCTCAAGTTCCTTTGTTCTGATACGACTTTCACCGCGTTTTGCGCAAGAGAAACCCTCTACTTCACTGTAGTGTTAAAGGGGGGGCTTCTGGCAAAGTTGATGGGGTGGGGTGCGCTCGGTTTACATTACTGCTAATTTAATGGAGACCTGAGTTGGGTCGCAATTTACGAGGTTATATGCCTCGGCCCATAACCATGCAGACAGCGTATTAGCTAGAATGGAACCCCTTCTGGCGCATTTAGCCCGGCAATCTGAGTGTGCGCACTCCTGGGTCCAATTTTGTGGGCATAAATAAAAGCCGGTATATCCCGACGCGCTTGTCACTGTGGAAACTAGATTGGCGGGATTTTGGCCCAAATTAGTGGAAATTTCGGGATTTGGGTCAATTTAGGGTGATC
>WSTK01000647.1:0-18663 GCA_019616945.1 Ceratobasidium sp. 414
ACAACTCAGGTGCAATCTCCCAAGTGATCAGAAATGGGACCATTTTCGGGGTGCTCACAACTGGGCCACCTCTTGTATCTTACGCCTGTCTCATTAATCTATCACTCTACCGCACTTATCGTGCCAGTCTGCGCTTCTGGATTGGCTCCTGCCAAAACTGCCCGAATAGCTCGTGCATGTATGCGTTACGTCAGCGTGGAACTTGGCCGAGTACGCTGGCAAGCAAGAGAATGGCATGACAAATTTTACAACTTGGTCTCGATTGTATCATCTAGCACAAGCAGGAGACAAGGACAAGCATACATCTAAAACGGATACAGCGCGCGAGCGAACACAAGGATAAATGAACCCGAAGGCAATAAAACAAAGTACGGGTTACACTCGAATGCAATGAAAGGGCGTGACAGTGATATACAATAGTCGAATAGCTGAAATAATACTAAAACGAGCGTAGAGGTAAGGAACGACGAAGAATATTCATATAGGGGAAACAATCAAAGGGAGGACAAAACACAAGTCTGACAAACAAAAATACACAATAATCGGGGTCGCGGAACCAACTACCCACAGGGCGCACATTTCCACGTCAAGCCTTGACGCCAGCCGCGTTAGAGTGACGACGCGAGGTCGAACGTTTCTTGGTCTTAGACATGGTCGACTTGGGCTGTTCCGGCGAGGACGTGCTCGGCTTCTCCTGGGCTGGTTTCTTGGATGGCGCGGTTGACTTGTCCTTCTGCTCACCCGACTCGGGAGCCTTCTCATCCAGTGTAGACTTGATCCCGGCCTCGGATGAGTCCTTCTCGCTACCGCCTTTGCTTCGCTTGCTGATTCGCCCAGACTTGCGTTTCTTAGCCTTCTGGTCTTGAGGCGAATCAATGCGGACGACTGGTTTTTTGACCGCAGACGCGTAGCTCGACACCTACCGGCGCCCATGAGCTGAGACCGAGGGAAGTGTTTCAGTCAAGACTCACTTTGATAACAGGGGGCTCAGGCGCGGGCTGAACTGCGGCTAGCATGTCCTGCGGGTTTGCCAAAGTCGCATTGCCACACGTATACAGCGAATTGCTAGGGGAGAGGAAGTTGGTGACCGGAAGGTTTACGTTGCCTACACGCAGCGACGACAACAGGTTATATGACTGAGCCGGATCCAGGAATCTGAAAACACATAAACAAAAAGCCAGAACTTTGGTTGAAACAATACTTACCGGGGACCAACGTGTGGCATAGAGACCGAAGAAACCATGCCAGGCATGAAAGGAACGGCGAGCCGAGCTGGAGAAGCCAAGAGGCGTCCAGTCGAAGGAGACAGATAGCTCTGCGCAGAAAGTCGCTGAGAGCCAAGTGTAAGACTATCGTTCGAGTCGGAGGCGAACAACAGCTGATTGAGGCCCGAGCCGATCATAGACGCAACGGCAGGCGCAGACGTCGACGAAGCAAGTGGCCCATGCATTGTGCTGGGGGCAACAAGTAAGGAGCGGTAGTCTTGGATATCCGGGAGAGTTCGATACGAAGGGAGAGATGGGGCAGCGCCAATACCCCCATCGCTACCACCGCCGGAGACCTGGTGTGAAGGTTAGAGCAGAACAAGCGAGATTGATGAAGCGGACGCACCTCTTCCGCCAGGCGAACCCGTAGTCCACTGGCCGATGCCCCAAACTGCATGCCACCCAGCTTTTCAACCGACTGCAGAGCGGCAAGGCGACTAGAAACCCTGTTAGTTCCCAGAAAGATCAACAATCAGTGATTAACCAGCGACGAAACGGGCCAAATTACCTAACGGAACCACGAACGGCATCGGACGCGCCCTGGCGATGAAGGCGTACATCGTGGATAGCGTGTGGGGCAAATAAAGTATCTAAGAGCTAAGCGGTCCGGTCAGATCAAGGAATTCCCAGTAAAGGGTAAAACACCTACCCCAACGCCAAAATCCTTGGGTAAGCCATCCACAATGAGCAAAATTGACGCTTCATTCAGGACGGCATTGACGCGATCGGCCGTCGTGCTCGGCGGAATGTACGACCGAATCGGCGGAGGCATGGGCTTGATGGTCAAAGCGCGAGGACGGGTTTTAGGAGCGGAGCTCTCGACGGGCGCTGAGACCAGCGTCGGTTGCTCGACTTCGGGCACAGCTTCGTACGCGGGGGCCGCGTTCGTTGGCAGCATCTCGTATGTCATGGGCGCTTCGTAGGTAGGACCGGGGTAGCCAGGGGCAACTTGGTCGTGGTAGAATGGTTGGATCAAATTAGGGTTAACCTCATGCCCGTAAACGTATGCGTTCAGGTTCGGATCCGCTTGGTGCAAATCCCCATAGGCCATCGCTTCGAGAAGGCCAACAAAGGCCGGTTGGTGTACAGCTGGGGCGGCTTGCTGTAAAAATCGTACCGCGTTAGGGGCGCAAGTCGCGGGCGAATACGAGTACCTACGCGTGCAAATGAAGGATATATATTTTTATAACGTTGACGGAGCGCGTTCACGCAATTGTCGGCCGACATGACGTTGTCAAACAGGACAAAGCCATAGGTGCTGCACAGCCCCTATGATGAGCGGAAGAGCTTCAAATAAATAACCAACTTACGAATGCTGGCCGTCGGGCAAGCGGCGGTTGGGTGGCGCAGCTACCGGACGCCGGAATACACGAACACTAATGATACGACCAAACTCTTCGCACAACGCAGAGAGCTCCGCATCTCCATAGTGCGGAGGAAGGTTCTGGACGTGAATGTTGCACGACCGCTGGGGAGGATATGCTAGGATAAACATTAGCACCAATCCATCCCGCAAGAATTCTACTCACGTCGATACTTGGGCTTCGCATCTTGAGGGACGAGACCTTCAAGCGCCCTATTCCCAGCCGCTGGCCCCGGAGCAGATTCGTCAAGCTTCGGAACCCCGCATCGCACTCCTCCGCCGGTTCCTCCCGTGGGCGAAACATCCAAGTCGCTGAGCTCCGAGTTGGATAGGGGTAGCAAGGGGGTTTTCGGCTCGACGACCACGCTGATATCAGCCGACGAAGTATCGCTATCGTCATCCGTCATACTCATCATCGACACCTCCGCGCTGTCAGGGGGAAGCGCTTCGCGAGCAGCCTTGACGAATTGAGTAAACGACGAGACCGAGGTAGGAGTTGGGGTCGAGAGAACATCCTCGGGGATCGCAACAATCTGGCCAGACTGCGACTCGGGGAGTTGGCCAGAGGAGAGGCATTCGACCAGCTTGGGGAGGCGTTCGGTCGTATGTTTCGCAATGGGCACAAATTCGGGTGCGCTGATGTTCAAGTCGACGGGCTTGGCGGCGTCGAGGGTCGTGTCGGTGGCCGGCAAGGTCAATTTGTCGGACATGGTTGAAGAATGAGGTGGTGGCCGGTGGTGGAAGGCGCTAGGGGGTGAACTAGCCCCTATTGCCTTATAAACCCCAGGGGTTGTATCCGCCCGGTATGTCAATTACTTTGGCAATAGTGGATGCCCGAGGTTTTGTTTGAACCGACCATATGAATTGGTTCAAAATGAGTCAATTGAAAGGCCTACCGAGTCGAGCTCTATATAGACGAAGTACATCCGATGTGAATCAAGGTGGGACATCGAGGCTACACCCCGATCTATCACAAAGCATATCGAGAACCAGTGTGTAATATCAACCCAGTGGCAGTGCCGACTGACTAATCAATCGGTCGAAAAAGCACAAATACACAACCGCCTCGCCGCCCCCAGCCACAAGAGATTCGAAAGACTCACATTATGACCCATTTGACTGATACCACCCGTAGGCGAGCAAGCACATAATAGTACAGATCAGACCACACAAAGGCCCAGACACTTTTGACACGCGATGATCAGATCTCGAAACCCTTCATCCCGCTTTTTCAGCCCTATCACACGCGACGCACCTGCCCCGCGTGTCGGCTTTTCGCGCTTGACGTCACATACAGGCTCAGACGCGGGTCCACTCATTCATTATGAGGGTGGTATACATTCAAGTTAGCGCAACAACGGGTGGCCAGACGACACATGATGATTCAATTAAAAGCTGGCCCCACAGTTGCAACGCCCTTCGCATTCTACACTCAGCCCACCCCAAATCTCGATGCCATTTGGAGCTCTAGTGCCTAGCCCCGCGTATTCGGCTCTTGGTCGCATGCGCCACTTATGTACTGTATAAGTCCCGAGCGAGGGTTAGGTCATTTACCGGGCTCCAGAATGTGCAAAGCGTTGGAGAGCGGTACCCCTCGGGTACCCATGATGTTACGAGATTCTAGCCTGCCGTCGATTTGTCGCTCGGTGTACATGCACGTTCGGCGCGGCAATATGATGAGGAACACCGCTGTTTACTGCTGTTTTTCAACGCTGCCGGAGTTAAGTACAGGCCTTTCTTCCTTTTCACCCCCTGTATCACCTTTTGGGGCTGTTCACCGCACCAGGCCATGTACCTCAAGGGAAATAGCATGGATGCCTGTATACACCGAGCACGACATGCGCCACGTTCTCCGGCCCGAGACCCAGAATGCAATTTCGGCGACTCCCAACCAGTAGTCTTCAGCCCGGTCTCAAATTAGGCAATGATCGGAATGAGCCCTGCATAGCCGCAGCTGTCTACGCGGTTACCGCCCTCTCGGGGCCGACGAATATCGTACCATGTGATTACGCCACCGACGCCACCATAAATTATCGCTTTATCTCAAATTTTGAGAACATGGTTCGGAGTTGGCGAGTGATGGGAGAGAACCTGAGACGTGAACTGCCCTCCAGCCACGGGGTGAAGGCGCCGCGTAAACATCTTATTTGTCCCAAGGAAGAAGGCAAACCACCAAAAGATATCGGCTACACGCACATCGTGTTCGAACAACGATGGGTTTGCGCGAACTGAAATACCACCCTGTAACGTAAGGCAGCTGAATTCCAACTTAAAAAAATATTTAAAAAATGACTGTTTTCAGCGCTGCACATACCCGAAGCTTGGTCGCCTAATACTGAATTTTGAACCGGCTCGGGTTGAAGCACCGAATCACTGTGATTCTCTTGATATATCAAAATTCGTCAAGTGATATGAGCATATTTCGCGATCAGAACCCAACGGAAAAAAAAGCACCAAACCCACATATTTTCGACGCTTTTCAAACTGCACCGCTAGGCAACTCGCCTCGCCCGCGCTGACACCTCACGGAACCCAGTCTTACAGCACCTCGAACGATTTTCACCAAGGCCACCAGCTCGACTTACCGCACAAGCACAAGGTTTGGACCAATCGAGATGGGGACGCCCATGTGACCAGCATATACGCACACAGTTAGTTGATCGGCACAAGACAGAACGAGAGACGGCAAATCCAGCCACGGTTGCGCAAAATCTGTGATTATCGGACGAAATCAGTTGCGTGCGTGCGTGGAGACACGAGCTGATGAAATCGTTCCTGGGCCTTTTAGTGTGCTCCAAGCGAGATACCCGAGCTCGCCAGGAAAGTACTGTGGAACGACATACCCGTATCTTCCACTGAATGGAAAAAGGTGACAGTACGAATATGGTAGCTCCCATTCCAGGTGATCCCACGGTATCTTGACTCTCTCCGAGCACCATGCCTGTGAATCGCAACACCTTGCACGCACGAGGAGAAACCACCGCACGCGGTTGCCTGTCAGTGTTACGTCAATTTGTAGCCACTCTGTAACCCCGGGAGTCATAGAATCACCGCCCGTGGGTATTTTCCAGGTCGGTTCTTCAGCCCTTTATCGCTTATGTGATGTGAACTTGAACCTCCCCAAGCCGTAGTAGTAGGCACCAATCCCATGCGGATCAGGTAAATCCAGGTTAAGCACAGAGCCATCGGGTCAGGACTGCTCTGGGAGCTCCAACCTTGAGGTTATATCAGCCACCAGTGATGATCAGGAGGCTTATATTGCAAGTGGTGGCTTTGGAGCCACCCTCGCTTAAGGGGAAAATGCATATATGCGCCTGATCCCACTCCAGGTTGTGTGCTGGCAGGGCGGTCCGTTCCACCAGCGCCGATCTGCCGAAAATATTGCATCACATGAGCTCACTTACCCCACGCGCAGATCAAGCCGAGCGAGTAGGATTTAGCCTTGTTCCACACGTTCGAGAACTGCCACCCTTGAAGATCGACGGATCACCCCCCTCAGGAAGTATGCCTAAAGGAGAAGACTGTCACATAAATGGTTGCTAGGCGATGGGATTTGCCAAACCCTACCAGCCGATTCGGTGAGACATTTTTAAAGTTTAAAACTTTGGGAATCTTGCGGAATGGCTGGCGCGTGTGTGGTTATGGCATGAAATCCATCTTACACACAGTCAAAAAACGGGAACAAGTATCCTGAATCGCGGGATCGACGTTTAGGCCCTGAAGGGAGCAGACTATGGCTGTAGACCAGCTGGATACCGCACGCACGCAATGTGTTTGTACCACGGCTGGTATATTGGACTCTCAATTAGGAAACTACTGGGGAAGAATTTCATTACATGTGTACCCTGCTAATGCGAGCGGGCTCTGTGGCGTGCATATTCCGACATCACGACGGCCCTCGGCTAGCAGCGAGTGGTATAGACCCAGACGACCAGCCACATCCAAAACGAGACCCGATCTAAGCCGGATAAACCTTTTAGCCAGGAACCATGATCGCTAAGAGGGGTCTAGGCGATGGGGATATGTCGATCGATGAATTCCGAATTGAATCTGGCTGAGCGGGTGTCGCGGCCCGCGTACGACCGCGTTGCACCAGGCTAGTGTGCGGGCTCGGACCAGGGGAGCAGTTCTAGACGACTCGATGCATGATATTAGGTGTAGGTGGAAAAGCACCGATTCATTTCAAGCCAATCGGCGATCCCTTACCAAACGTTTCAGAAAGGGATAGCTCCATCGGTTTGGGCCGAGTTGAAATATGCACCGGGTGGCGTACTAGGCCTCACGCCACATACCAAAGTCCAGGATCTCATCCCGGACACGCCATATGGACATATCTCGGGGCAACGTCGATCTGTGGTGTGGCGCCCCAGGGACGGTTTCGCGCTGGACGACGGGCCAGCCACAGTACATGCGCATGAAATTAGACCCGCCGTTTTTTGATTTTTCAACCTCAAGGGCACGTTTCCGAACTGGCGATAATGAATTTGCTTGGCCTGGGTTGTTGCGAGCAGCCCGAGGGCACACGGCCGCGAAACACCAGCTGCGGGTGGCGCGGGCAGTGGGTGTAACAGGAGGGGAGCGGACTTTGGCGGCATGCGGCGCGCGTGCGGCTGGGCCGTGGGTGTGGCTGCTTGTGGCGGCGGCTGTAGCCTTGTTTTGCATCCGGGCGCCTCGCCCCCCCTGCGTGCGCGACGACTTAAGGCTCGCCCGCGCGGGCTCCCACCACCATCCCACCATGTCGCTCCTCCCCGCCCAGCTCGACTTCAACACCCTCCCCGACGCCGCCGCCAGCCGGTCCATGCGCCAGGGCATCAAGCACCACGAGAGCTCCATCGCCTGCGTCGACGACAAGATCGCCGCCCTCGAGAGCGTCCTCGCCAAGCTCATCGCCGAGACCCGCGCCCAGGTCGGCGCCCTCGCCGCCGAGAAGTCCTCGCTCGAGCAGCGCGTCACATCGGCCAAGGGCTACCTCGCACCGTGAGCAGCCCGGTCCATTTTCAATCGCTTCATCTCACTCCCTACAGGGTCCGAAAACTGCCGGCCGACATCCTCGCCGACATCTTTCTGCTCCTGCTCGAGGACGATCCCCTCGTGCCATGGAGGTACGTGCTCCGGCCCCTTTTCCCATCCCGCACTGACCCTCTCCAGACTCTCGGCCGTCAACAGGCAATGGCGCACCACAGCCCTCACCACCCCGCGTCTCTGGTCGCGTATCCGGATCCAACCACCGGCAATGCCCACCGGCAACGCGCTGCGTCTCTGGGTCGAGCGCTCTGGCGACTCCTGCCCGCTCGACATTGAAATCACCCTCGCCCCGCCCGCAAACTGGACTCCCTCGACCACCATCTCGCGCGCCGACCGCGAAGCCCAGCGAGATGAAGTCCAATGGGGCCACGTCGTCATGTTCCACCTCGGCTCCCAGGTCCACCGCTGGCGTCGGTTCGTCTACCGCGCGGAGCGGCTGTTCATGTTCCTCGGCGCACTCAACGTCGCGTTCGGCGGCGGGTCTGCCCCGATGTTGGAGGAGTTCGTGGTCGACTGTGGAGATGTAGGGCACCACCACGTTTCCAACGACCCGTGGTGCTATCTCCCAACAAGCACAACGTGCGCCGTGCCCTCGATGCGCGCCCTGGACCTGCGCAACGTCCCCTTTACGTGGAACTCGCCCATGCTCAGGGGGCTGCATCGCCTCGCCCTAGCCGACCAGTCGCACCCCGTCGCGTCAGCGTCTAGACTCTCGGTCGACAGGCTACTCGCCGTCCTCTCGAACAACCCAGACCTCGAGGAGCTCAGCATCGAGCTCCGATGCGCCACAGCCATCCTCCCGCCCCGAAACCTGACGCTGCACAAGCTCAAGAGCCTCACCATTGCAGGCGGCGACGCGCACACGCTCGAGTTTCTCGAACACCTCACCCTCCCCGCGCTCACATCTATCTCTGTGCGTCTCTCGGTCCCAGAACCCGTCGACGACGCGCTCCAGGCACTCCTCACGCGCTCGGGCCACCCGTCCATCAAGCGCTTTGCGTGTCACCCCGCGTACGCAGACGAGTTCCCCAGCCGGGCCGTCGCGGCTCTCCCGAGCATCACCCACCTCGAGATGCTCGAAATGATGCCCCGAGACGTCCTCATCCAACTCACGCCTTCCCCGTCCCACTCGGCTTCGCCCTCGTCCCCTCCTTCCCCACACCCACACACCATAGCTGGCCTGCCCACACCTGGCGTGCTCTGTCCACAACTCGAGAGCGTGGTGATCAAAGGGTGCCCGTCCCTCGCCCAGGCGCTACCCGAGCTTGTCCAGTTCATCCTCCACCGGAACCCCTACGAGCTCGGACAGGAGAAAAACAAGGGCGGGGGGATGCCACAGCTCAAGAGCGTGGTGATCGCAGACTGCGGTGTCCCGCTCGAGGAGGACGTGAGGGCGTGGATCTGTGCGCGGGTTCCACATGTCGTACTTGATCCGCCGGCGGCATGAAGTCGACGAAAAGGGGGGCAAAGGGGTCGGGGCTGTGGGAGACAGGAGAAAGGGTAGAACCCGAGATGAAACTCCGCCCGTGTGCTCCCGCCTACCCTTGGTCCGATGTTGATGTTGATGCAGGACGCACGCCAAACCTGACCGTCGAGGCAAATGACCAACGCTGGATGATGTGATATGCCTCGCTCTTGGGTTTCTTTATTTCCCTCCCTCCATTATCTTATTGGCTTTGCATTCGTATGGATCCTTTTCTTGATCGGCGTAGCTTTCGTCTTATGGGTAATTTATCCCTATGTTCTCGCTGTTCCTGTTGTTGTACGTGTATTGTGATTTCCCGATTTGAATATAACTAAGATCTCGTTTCGACCCCACACTGGCTGTGCATATCAGCTCGAGAAGGACGCCAACGTGGGTGGCCTGGCTAGATCTTGCGCGTGGCTCGAAGACTCTGTTACCCGGAACACACGGTCCAGGTTGGGAACGTTGTATGCAGAGGGTCATATGGGCTCGGATGACGTACAACAGCCGGGCGGTTCGGTGCGTTCAGCGTACGTTTATGCTCATCAACGCACGCTCTTGCCAGACCGTTCGATTACTAGACCAGGACCACGCCTGCTCGAGGCGCATACAGTCGACCATATCGAGCCAAACATCGGCCACGCCCGGAAACGCCCACTCTCCCTCTCGCCCAGCGCCATCAACTCAGCCAAGCAGGACCACAACTCCGTCTCACTCTTGATAATACCGCGCGGGCCGCGAACCTCTGACGACGATAGCACGCATGGGAAAAGCCAACGAGGCAGTCGTGCGTGTTTTCAACCTTGCACCTCGCTCGTCACCTCGACTCGAGAACACTATTCGACTCGCCAATTCCCGTGGTCTTGTGTGATTGGGTTGTGCGATGTGTGATTGCGTTATTAGCGGAATGGGGACCTCGCTTGCCGTTTTTGGTGGTGGCAGATGTGCTAAAGGGACGAGGCAGTCGTACCTTGATTTGTATCTCGCTAGTTCCCTTGTGGTTCTCGGTAAATAGCGTATTACAGTTCAATCGGATCGACTCTGTCTGATGCCCGTCAGGAATATCTGTCGAGCTCGCGAGTTCTGGCAAAGAGGCTTGGATCGAGAACCTCTCCGTAGCCTCCCGGGTCGCAAGGGACTAGACGTCTTCGCTGGGACGCGTCCCTTGGAGACGTTAACAGACTATTAGATTATTTAGCAAGCAAGATAAAGCGAGCTAATTCGAGATGTGCGAGATACTATGCTACAATGTATTCCGGGGGCGCTTGAGCCGGGAGGACTTTCTTCCTGTGCTACTTCCCCCGCCCTTGCTGCGGTTGCGCCAAGATTTTCGTTCGCCTTCGTCGCTCGAGATCGTATAGTCTAAGACATTCACGGCTAGTCAACCCAGCCCAAGCCCAGGGTGAATATGGATACGCACCAACTTCATTTCGTTTGCGTTTTTGAGCGGCATCCATAGCCTGGCGGGCGACAGTCGGGGTGTCCACCCATGACCCACTGGGGTTGACACGAGACGTCCTATTGGTCATTCGACGGAAGAGCTCGGGCACTTTGGGCATGTAGTGCATGTCTTCTCGTTTCCTAAAGTGGGCAAACCACTTTTGGCGATTGTGACGAGGGACCTGGAGGAACGTTCTGAGCGCACGCAAAAATAGGTGGGAGAAGACTTACCATAGTTGCAATATCTATTAGGATATCGTCGGTTGGCGCGTCTGGCCATTGCTGGAAATACCAGTTCATATAATCGACCAAGAACTGCTCTTCCCCCTCGGTCCAATCATTGGTAGCTTTCTCCTCGTCGGTATAGGTAGGAGGAAGAGGCGGGGGTGGGGGTGCAGCAAGTTCTGCGGGAGATGTCGGGGGCGAAGGTCGAGCCGGGGTCACAGCTTGTGATTTCGATTTGCCCTTGGAACCAATCGATGATGTTCGTTTGTGGAATCGTTTGTTCAAAACCGGCACATGGTGGATAAACTTGCTTCCTTCGTGTGATGTAAAACGCCTCTGCCAAGCTTCGACAGAATGGTGAGGCAGCTACATGAGTGGTCAATACAGGCGTCGAAGACGCGCCAAACCGCGTCGCTCACCCGTCTTGCAATCTCGAGCATAATCTCGGTTGTAGAGGCCCTGGGGTCTTGTTCAAATGTCCAATTCATATAATCAATGATGTACTGATCGTCCTTTTCCCACTGTTGTCCTGATTTGGAGGGTTCAGGTAGGACTTCGGGAAGGGGCGGGGACGGTGGTTGGCTAGAGCTCAGAGAGGAGAACGTAGAACTAGAACTAGACACAACAAGAGGTCGAGGTTTTGCAATCCCATTCGAGTGCGAACGAGGTTTCTCGTTTGACTTTTGGGAGGTCTCGACGGGGAACCTAAACCTAACCACGTTCACTTTGGGCGGATTTGGTTTGGGCGCAGTGCTAGTTTGGATCGGGGGAACGGAAACTGAGCCATTCGAGCTCGGGGGTGTTGATTTCGGGGTGCTCGCAATGGAATTTTGGGTTAAACTATCTGGGGCCTGTGTCGCAGGTATTTCGTCCCTGGGGGTGTGGGAGTTGGATTCATTGGGGAGGGAATCAGTTGTGCATGTGGAGGCTGCAGCCTGTGGACCTGCTGGGGGCGGCGAGGAACAATGCGACAACGCAGGATCAGGAATCGTGGTATTGGGGTTGCCATCAGATGGCGAGATCGATGGGGCCACCGTCTTTTCGGTGGGATTTGGAAGGGCAGAAGGAGTATTTGTTGAGGGAGCAGGGCCAGTAGACGAAGGTGTATCCACAGCCGATTTCGTCAGAGCCGTCATATCCCCCGTTAAATGGCCATTTGTGTGCGCGGCTCCGCTCCTGCTTGTGGATCCTTTCAGGCCTCGATTTAACTTGGGATTGGTAAAAAGTTTAACTTTCGACCTTGCCAACTTCTTCGGACCGTAAAGGCTGCTACCAGTGGCCTTTGTAGCACTTGAAACCACGGGCTCTTTCGCGCCACTCGGGGTAGCCGAACTAATCTGTGGCTGAACGCTTGGCGCCGGAGGCTCTGTGTCCAGAATTGTATTAGCGCCATCTAGTTCGGAGGACAGACTACTGCTTGGCTGCAACAGATGCTGAATTTTCGGGGGGCGATTAAGCCGGCTTAGCGGATGTCTTGACACCTTGGATGTGCCAACAGTTGCAAGTCTAAGTCCCGAACCAGAACGCTTCAACGGGGTGTTGCGAGGGGGCGATGGAGGCAGATCCAAAACAACAGGGAAGACAGGGTCTGACAAGTCATTTGCATCAGAGGGCGGGTCAACAGCTGAGGCGGGTAGTGGTGGAGGTTTATCACCAGCTGGAAGACCAGGTTCAGGAGCAACAGGGGCGGTGGCAGTGGCAGCTGGTGCCTCGTTGGGAGGTTGATCAACAATAGAGGTGGCGGGCGGCAGTTTCGGGCTAGGATCTCGGTTCGCATGCTCAGAAGACTCAATAATGGCACCAGCCATTAACCTAGGAGTACGAGCTGGCAGTTCAGAATGGGGCACCAATTGAGAATTTAGACCCGCAAGAAATGATCCATAAACGAGAATTCCGGTCGGGACGCTGGGATAAGCCACCCTTTCGTAGGGAAAAACCACACAATCCCAGTGAGGGTGCCCGAACCATATTAGCTGCTGCAAAAGCACGCACAGCGGGACCCAAAAGGCAAGAACAACCGGGGGTCGCTGCTCGGCGGGCCGGGCACTGAGAAACTCGTCAAAAGCCCGTGGGAAGGTCGGGTCAACGACTAGCACGTCTGAGCGCGCCGTGTCCTCGGATATCGTGCCACCGCCCCTCTGTTTGACATATTTAGTCAGTTCGAATAAATCGCAAAGTTCAGGCTTACCCCTATATCCCAAGCTATCTGGGGAACGGCCTCGGGTGGTATGTGTTTGGTATCGAAATATACTCGTAGGGGACGGCCGGAGCGGACGAACAAGGATTGCATAGTATCGGGCAGTGTTGTGGTTGGGGCTGACCGAGGGAACCACGAACGCACGTGATCCCCCTGGTGCCACGACATCACTGACAAACATGGAATATATGCCGCATGAAAACTTGCGGGACGTATGAGACGCAAGAAGTACGTTTCCTTTGAGGATACTTCTAGGTTCGCAGGCTCAACGATAAGATCCTGTGAGTGTCATGGCGATACGGACCACAATGAAGTTGAAGAACAATGCTGGCTCTGTCTCGCTTGCTGAGGTGACCGAGCTAACCGGCCGCGATGAATAGTTTCCATAGTTCGATGTGGCCCAAAGGTCACCGTTTGTGAAACTTGGGTAAACCTGATCAACACGTCCGAGTTGTTGGTTGTATGCATAGCTCCAGCTCTGTAGATTGAGGTCACATCCTGAAGTCATTCTCTGCCATGGGATTTGATCTGTGACAATGCTGAATGCTTCTCATGGTTGGTAGACCGCTATTACAAAAAACCAATAAAGCAACAATACATGCGAACTAAGAACGCCCCGAACTGAACAACAAACTCCGAAAATGCCAGTCATGATAAACACAAAACCAGGCTCGAAAGGTATCGCGGGGAACGCAAACGGGTATCAAAATAAACACAATGGTACCACCCGAACTCAATCTAAATAAACGACCCTTTAATCACAAAGAGCAGAGTCCAGAGAAGGCACATCAAGCCCAACCCATTCATGGGTGGCAAGTTGCTAAGGCCAGCGTCTACCAAAGGTAGAGACGACGCCACCGTGGTATTCACGCACTCCAAAAACGCCTGGTTGATCGCCGAAGGGAGTGGCGTTGCAGGAGGGAGAGCCGTAACAAGCTGCTGGCTGGAATTGCTGATTGCTGCAACGGAAAACGACCCCGCGGAATTATTGTACCCGTCCAACGCAAGAGCAAACGAGCTGGACCGATAATATTGCACAATAGACTCTACGCGCGGCAACGAGTGCGCCAGATCATCGCTTGTCGGGTCGTAGTTGAAGATCGTCCCGCCAGCAACCGTGCAGTTACTTGTCAAGGCATTCAAGACTGTTGTTACAGACGAGAGGTCACCAAGAATGTGGTAGACTTCCGAGGTGTTGTACTTGGCGTTGGTAGTGTAGACAGATACGGCCGACATTGCCCCTCCAGGTCGGTCGGTCGTGTTGGCAGGACCGTATTCGGAGGAGCCATAGTATTCATGAGGGCCAATGTATACGGGCCAGTAGTAAAAGGGGAATGGACGACCGGCGACCCAGGTGCTTCCGTAGGAACCGTACGGGTATCCACTGCCGTAGTAAGTGCCGCCATAGACATTGTCCTAAAAAGAGTGTAAATAAAGAGATTTTTTTTCCCAAAACTGTTTGAAAAACCTACTCGTGTACCACTACCAGCTTCACGTCCAGCAAATCGGGATCCCGAAGGGAGCGTGGTAATGGGTCCTCCACCGCGCGAGCCAGCCGATGTTGTTCGCCCGTTCAATCCCGAGATGGACGTCCCTCCTCGCGAGCCGCTCTTTCCACCACCGCTCCTTCCGCCTCCACCACGGCCACCGCCGCCTCCGTGGCCTCCACCTCCACCTCCCCCCTTTCTTCGCTCGAGCTGCTGTTTTAATTTGGATGTTGAAGCATTTGAAACAATAGGGGTAACAGGCATCCGGCGAGGAATGTGATGGTGGTCCGCCATAGGATGCGCCATGTTTTATAGCTAGTAAGGTCCCAGTAAGGCCCTGGTTGAGAAGCCTCGTCGGCCAAAAAGCGCGCGTTGGCGGTGTGGTCTAGAAAGTCGGCATTGGGCCTGTTTCCATAGAGCAAATCCTGAACAGCACGTCACGTGACTTAACACCGCCACTGTGGATCTAGAATCACATGCGCAAATGGCAAATCACATGTCCGGCTAAACACAGCGAGCTCGCCCCGCGCTGCCGGTCTCTGCTTGCCCAGCACCAACATGCCTAGCTACACTCCTCCCCCTGCCTTGTTCAACGTCAACGAGCTCAAACGCATCTTTGACCACGACAACACCGATAAACGCGATGCCTTCCGCGCATTGGCCGACGAGCCACTCTTTGTGCCTCGGCACAACGTCTCACTCGCCTATGAACGGGAACTCGCACTGGACAGGCTCAAGCGCGTCTCGGAGACGAAGATGATTTCGGTATTTGACTTTGAAAGGAATCCCCTGAACGTCATGGCCGGTGAGCGTCAATTCGATTTCACAGCCACCCCCAGTCTGATTCATTCTGCAGCGCATGAGCTGGCTGGAATGCTGGACCCGTCATTTACAACCAAGATGACGGTCCAGTACAATCTATTTGGTGGCACTGTTTTGAAGCTTGGGACTGAGAGGCATCGAAAGTTCCTGCACGGCGTTGATGATATGTCCGTTATTGGGTGCTTTGCTTTGACCGAGTTGGGGTACGGGAACAACGCCGTCGAAATGGGGACCACAGCGATTTGGGATGCAAATACCCAGGAATTCGTTATCAACACCCCTTCGGTTATTGCCCGTGAGTCGATTTCTTACAAAGACTTTCGACTTCCAAGTAAGAACAATCATTAATTTAGAGAAATATTGGATCACCAACGTAAGTATTATTCAATCCAGTGACCTCCCCCTTTAACGCTCCTCCTAGTCCGCTGTGCACGCCAACTACGCCGTCGTGTTTGCCCAGCTCATATTTAATGGCACAAACGAGGGCATCCACGCATTCCTCGTCCGCATCCGTGACGAGTCAGGCGCACCATGCCCCGGCGTCTCCATCCACGATATGGGAAAGAAGATGGACTGCAATGGCGTTGACAACGGAAAGCTTGCATTTGAGCACGTCCGCTGTCCACGAGAGGCGCTTCTTAACCGATGGAGCGACGTCGACGAACAGGGCAGGTTCAAGTCAAGTATTATGAATCGGAGAGGGTAAGTCCCTCTCTCCTGCCTGATCACACTTACTGATGTGGTCCCTAATAGTCGCTTCCTCAAGGTGGCAGACCAACTCCTCGCTGGCCGCCTTTGTATCGCATCCATGATCCTCGGCAGCGCCAAATCCTCGCTCGGTATCGCTCTTCGCTTCTCCGCCACCCGCCTCACCGTCGGACCCACCGGAAAATCTGACACACCTATTCTTTCCTACCAACTCCAACAACTCGCGCTCGTCCCACTCCTCGCACGCACCGCGCTCCTCAACTGCGGCCTGCACGTTGCCAAACGTGCCTGGGCCGCTGCTGGGCCCGAAACGCCTCAGGATGCGTATGCAGAAGTCGTGAGGTTGTGTTGTTCAGTCAAGCCGTTGGTTACTTGGCATGGTGAGCGGTGCGCGAGTGTTGCCAGGGAACGATGTGGCGGGCAGGGATATTTGAGTGTGAATCGAATGGCGCAGAATGTGGGGTTTTCGCACGCTGGGATTACGGCTGAAGGTTCGCACCCCGAGCCATATATAACTTCTACATGCTAACTTCGAATGGTAGGTGATAATGCGGTGCTCACCCAAAAGGTGGCAAAGGAACTCTTGGCTGCGATTGATAACGGGTCCTACAAACTTACGATTCATGACGTAAACCAAGCCAAACGATGGGACATTGCGCGGGATGTCGAAGCATGCGTCAAGCTTATGCAACTGCGGGAGACAATTCTGGCCCAAAAGGTAGATTCCTCTATTCCTCTCACTTCAAATGTTTAACGAGGTCCGGTTAGCTCCAACAAGATCTTGCCAGCCTCATGAAATCCGGAAAACCCCTCTACGAAGCATGGATGTTCCATCTGTCGGACACGATCCAGGCTACAGCTGTCGCGTATGGCGAGCGCATCTGCGCTGATGAGATGCTCCGCCTCGTCAAATCTACTTCGGGCGGTACCAGGTACGCCCATTCACCATTCGATCTTTATCGCACTTAACGTACGCTTGCACTGCAGCAAAATCCTTCGCACTCTCCTACACACATCCGTCCTCCAAATCCTCACATCCACGCCAACTCTCCTAGCGCTTTCCATTATCACCCCCGAGCAACATACCGCCGCCCGGACAGCTCTAGAAACGCTCGTCCGCGAAGAGTTGGGTCCCCAAGCGCTATGGATCGTCGAGAGTTGGGGTCTGCCGGGACAAGTAACGAAGGAAACCCCAGCTGCGAGTGTGGGAGATGGAGGATGGGATGGGTTTAATGTAGGGGATAATCAGGGAGAGGTCGTGGGATCGAGAGTAGGTGGGGGGAGGGAGGAGTGGAGGGCAAAGCTTTGATATAGGATTTTATTTAACAAGTGACATCTGAATTGATCTCTGTTTAAGGCGAATGATTACAGCCAGCCGCTATCGTATGTGAAGTGCTGCCCAGAATTGGACCGCTTGCCGCGCATATAGCCAGGTTTTCGCGTCATGGGGAAACACCGCGAAAATAAGCACGACCAGATGCAAAAAGATACGAGTGAGTAGCCCAAGGGTAGCAAGCTAAAAGTAGATTGGATTAAAACCACAAGAGAAAATATTAAGACACTAAATGACTTTTTTATACAAGTGTTTTTACTGAAACCACATGACTCAGGCTGGCGGCCGGAATCAAACTGTGCCAGCGGAACAGCGACCACGTTGAGCAAGCGAGATAAACTCGCAGTCCACATTTCTCGGGCGTCTTCCCTCGACATCGATTGATATCGCATGACTGGGGATCGGCACGCTTCGCGTGCCGTGCGTGGATGACATAAGCAGTTTTTGCACGAAAAGTGGCCCACCTCTATTCCTCGTCGACGAAGAGGCATTGAGATTCCAGAACACACACAATCCGTACAGAAGCGTTGCATGAAAAAAGTGTTCAGAGCGGAATTTAGAGAACGGTGTCTCGGAATTTTTAAATGCCCTGTTACATCCCCAGAGGTACAAATACTGTTTTCTGAGACATATTTTAGAATTTTGTTCTGAACGTTTCATTTGTAAATGCCCCTAGAATGCCAGTATGCTATTGAGAAAGAGGTTGTGACACTGTGCATGACGCATTAAGCAGTATAAGGTGAACAAACATGTGGATAAGGTATATGGCCAGGCAGGTAGAGACTTTGATACCCATGTGTAGCCACTGTCATGGAGTCTCTTAATCAATTGGCTCTGGTCATGCCTTGCCTAGGACTAAGCACGTGACTGATGTTTGTTGTTTGGCTATGATAGCAAGCAATCGGCGCCTAAACACATCGCCACAGAGCTTAGCACAATCGTCCTATTGGGCTTAGGGGGGGTTGCAAACGACCCACCACACTTGTAAATACATATAGCTACAGTAATAAAAGTTGTTCAGGGGGTCAGTTTACCCTATTTCCATCAGCAAAAACATGAAATGCTACTGTAGATTGATGTTTCCTACAGGAGCTACATTTAGCTACATTAGCTATGTAGCTCTACACACCTGTCTCAGTGACCCGTGTAACACCAGGCCGATGCTCATCACGCGTGTCAGGTGACATGTATCCGATGGGCATCGGCCCGCGTACTCCCAACTACGTGTATACACACAGCCGATCCTCATCGGCTGAGTTATTGATATTTTTTGTCGCGTCTGGGAAATTGTTTTGTATATAGCTCACTGGGATGTAATCCAAATTGGGATCTG